>QLPN01021949.1:494-44958 GCA_003314395.1 Albatrellus ellisii
CAGGTTTAACTGCTCCAGCTCGTCCTCCGGCACCTCGTCGTCTTCCTGTTCCTGGCGTTTCTTCGAAGCTGGTTCTTAGCCATGATTTTTCTCAGCCTCCGAGTTTCATGCCCTCAATTTCCGGCGACGGCAGCAGCCGCACGTTCGGCATAAGCCCTCCCAGTTCGTGTCGTACAGCTTCGCCTCAAACTTTGCGACACCGGATCAATTTGCGACCATGGCAGTATCATTTTATACACCCAGAGCGTCCCAATGGCAGTCTGTCCTCACTTTCCATCATTTCTGATATCTCTGCCACCGAAACTACAGCCTCGACCGTCTGCCCCATGCCACCGGGCTCTGCACACGACATTGCGCAAGTACCGCGTCCTCACCACAAGGCACGGTCAGGATGTCTTGGTTACAGGCGTTGGGACCTATGACAGGTGGGTCGAATCCTGCTTCGGCCAACTCATCTTCTAACGGGCCGACCTTGGGGACAGGAAAATAAAATAAAACCCAGCACGTTGTGAATGCGCGTTAGACCTGGCGAGTTGCCATGACTCCCATCGCCTGACTCTTCCATGCAGTTTGTTGACCCCTCGTGCAACCCAGCAACTTCGCGTCGTGAGACACTTGCAATGTGTCCCCGTTATCCTCAACACCATTGGCGACACCTGCCGCTCGATTTTCACACACCACATCGACGCTCTAGACGTCCTAGTCCACCTCCGATCGGAACACTCTGCTGACATCCTCGTCATGCTTCGCCCTCATCAATTTCGGTCGTTGTGCGTGCGTCACCAAGGCCTGACGTAGCCTCACGTGGAAAAAACACTTCGCCCGTGCGCCCGCAATCACCACGAACTCCTTTGCGACCGCTTCCCACTGCCCAGAAACCGACTCAAGCCTCTGCTTGCAGGTATGTTCAATCGCACAGCCACTGACCCAGCAGGCATCGCTTGTTCCGCTTCGATGCCTCCCACCTCGAGATCGCGGCTGCACTGCATGACCTTTGTGCCCAGCCATCGAAATCGAGCGCCAGGGGGTGAGTATGTGTAGTTGGCATCTTGAATAAAATAAATGTTGTAGGAGTTCGTACAAATCGATTCGCAGCGCGGTAGCCCATGGCCCATAACCTTTTAAAAATATTAAAGAGGAACTAGCAGTATTTGAGGTTCTTTGGGCGAAACAAGGAGAAAAGAAGTGGCTAGCGGCACACAGCCTCAGCGGCTGAAAGCGAGGACACAGGATCTTGGCATGGAGCGTTTTCCGGAGAGTACTACAATGAGGGGCTCCACAACTCTGACCACTCTGTGCAACCTAAGCAAGAAGTTAACAGTGAAACTACATTAAAATTGTAGAGTGAGTACGGTACGAAAGTGCAACAGATGTAGGCAAGGCGCATACACTTTTTTTTTTTGGCCATAATTGGCACCACAGGTTCTCACGAACTTGTGAGAAATCTGGATCCGTACTGAATTTGCTTTTTGGCCAATATCGTACTCACTGCGACATCAGGTCGTCCAGTGTCACGCTGGGTTCGTGAGGACGATAACATTATGTTCAACTTTGTAGGAGCGTTTCCCTTGTTTTACACGTGGATCCACGCGTACAAGTCCGTCTATTTACCTTGGTCGCATGCGCCTGCTTCACAGCGTCCCATACTAAGCAATATCACAAGTGAGTTCTTCCATTAAAATTACTTCGCCACTCTCTTCAATGTTGCTTCTGTGTGTCGACCGTTGGTGGCGGCATCGCTAAGCGACACACACATATCATTTCTGTGGGTCTCTGCAGCGTATTGTAGCACCATCGTGTCAAGCTATTGTTATCCGTAGCAGATGCAGGAACACAAAATATCTCAAATGGGTCCACGGCATCATGCGTGGCGTGCTGTCTTTCTGCCTCCCATCTCCTTGCTTCCAACATTCGCGTTGAGCACGAATCTCACAGACGTCGCGAAGCTCGACCTTGCCCCGTTCTTCAATGCAAAGGCTGCGGCAACTGGTCCGCACGATACTCTTGCCGACCTTGACGGAAGTAGATGAGCATACCCGGTCGAGTGGCTCCCTTCCTCGCCCACATTCTTGTTCGAAGGCATCGAGGTTCACGCTTCTGTGATCCATAACCTCATCGTATCATTCGCTGATTCTGGCACTGGCTGTTAGTTCGATCTGCCACCTTTTCATGATGCCGCTGCCCTCGACACTGTCAGGGCCCAATCCCAGACCGTGAACGTTACAGCCGAAGGCGTGCGCGTTCAGTCGTTCAACGCGCTCGCAGCTGCAGTGTGGCCACCGACGTCTTGGCCTGGTCCCTCCGTCACCTCCGTGACGTTCAATTTCGTGGATGACACGTTCGAGGACGTCGACATCATTGTCGCACCGTGGTATTCAGAGGGCAGTATCTTCGACGGCCCGATATTTACGTGCGTCTCGCTGCTCGACAGTGTATATACACTGACGGGGGCATGTGATGCAGCCCATGGCACTACACGAACCCGTTGCTGGACTACAACATGACGATCGACCGCAACCTCACTCACATCCAATACGTGATGGCACCGGTACGGAACGACAAGAGCCTGGTGTCTGTCACTTCCCAACCAGGCATCCTATGTCAACTTCTTTTCCATATCCCTCCTTGCTGCTGACACACCCGCGCTCCTCGGCCCGACTCTGCCCAGTGTTCCCGGGCCCCAGGTTACGTTTCAGCCCCCCCGCGCCACGCCTGTGCTGCGCGTGCAGAATGTACGCTCCACGACCAAGTGGCTCGACAATGCGACGTCTGCAGACACGCGCATCCAGATCGTGGAGGTCACGCTGAACAACCTGGCGCCGCTCGATGCGCCGCTCGATGCATGGGTCACCGAGCTGCACACCGTCGTCGTGCTCTCTGGCGCGCTCGACACCGTTGTGCCGGGGACATTCCGCCGCCTGCGCACGAACGACCAGATTGTGCTCGCCGTCGGCGTGCACAATGCGCCAGGCGTGCGGTCGGGCTCGCGCGCACGGGCGCGCGTTGGGCTGCACGACGCGGGTGGGGCGAGTGTCGCGTTCGGGGGGAGCGGGAGGGAGTGGGACGTCACGGCAGGCATACCGGAGTGGACGAATGACGATGCGAGTCTCGCGACGCACGAGCCCCCGGAATGGGTGTGTTGGTCGCGCCGTGCTTTGTGTTTGGCGTTTTGGCTGACAATGCATCCATTGCGCAGTATGACAACGCCAAGTTTGGAATTTTCGTACGTCGTATGCGGTTTCGTGATATGGTTTGCGCACTGATATGCGGTGTCTGTAGGTTCACTGGGTGAGTATGAGCATAAACTTTGGGTGGTTATGGGGTTTTGAGGATGCAATAGTATAGCGTTCCAGCGTGGGCACCTTCCGGGTGGCAGTACTCCGAGTGGTGAGTTCCCGCGATGCAACCCCCTAACTCTCCTGACTCGGCACGACAGGTACAACTGACATCTGCACAACCGTCAGTCCCATCTCTGATACATTCTCACATCACCTCGCTCAGGATTGTATGTTTGCCAGCACCCAACGCCAGCTCGCAGACCTAGGTGCACCATGAGCACGTACGGCACAGACGTCGTGTTAGACGACTTCATCGCCAACATCACAGCCGAGACGTGGAACCCGGACGACTGGCTCGACCTCTTCGTCAGCGTGGGCGCGAAGTACTTTGTGCTCGTGACGAAGCACCACGGTAGGTTCTTCCTGGTGCACCGCTTCCGTGCGTGGCACTGGTGGCCCACGTTGCTGATGCCCACCTCTACCGTGACAGTCTGAGACTGGGAACTCTAGTAACCGCAACTCAGCCCAAAGTACGTCTAGTACGTCCCTGTCTAAGTGAAGGTGGTGGTGCTCAAACCAGAACGGTCCAGTCGCAAGAATCACTTGACAGGGCGAAAACCGGTTTCCGAGCCTGCGTAGGGGGGTGCGTTCACGTTTCGTTCACCTCGACCACTCGCTGACGCCTAAAGCGCCGTAGACATACTACAGCTTATCCGGTCCGTGTATCCCTCCATGCCCGCTACGTGCGTGTCCCTGACAACGCTCCGCAGAGTGGTTCAGCCCGACATACGAGCCGTATGGACGCATCAACTTCCCCGGCGGGCCCGCGCATAACACCTTTAATGGGTCCCGCTGCGATCCGTACATCGGCTACGTCTCTGTCGACGACTTCCTGGAGGACAGTAAGACCCTGACGCGCTTCCCCGCCGTGCCACACAACCTAACCGAAGGCGCACTGTACGAATCCAGTCCAAAAACCGCAGACGGAGGTGCTGTTCTACAAATACGACACCGAGATCCTGTGGTGCGTCGTGTGTCGCGTACAAGCGGCTTTACTGCGAACTGACGTGCACGCGGACGATAGGCGCGATATCGGGTACGCATCGTCGTTCCCGGAAATAGGTGCGCCTCGCATAGCGCGTGCGTGTTCTGCGCCGGTGTGTCCACTGCTGATGTCGCGCGCACAGCTGGGGACCGGTACAACTTCGCCGCGAGGCAGGGCCGCCAGATCGTGCGGGACGACCGCTGCGGGTCGAACCAGACGGACTTTGTCACGCCCGAGTACGCAGCGTATAGCGCGCGGCTGGTGCGCAGGTCCCTTTCCCCTTGCCCTCTTTGCTCCGTATACGCGCTCATGGTGTGTTGCGACAGTCGCAGAAGTGGGAGACCAGCGAGGGCATGGACCCGTTCAGCTACGGGTACAACCGTAACACGTGACCCCCCCTCTTTGTTTTCCGTGATATCTCTCTCTCTGATGGTAGACAAACCAGCCCTGCAGGCGCGTACCAGACCGCGGCCGACAACGTCCTGCGGCTCGTCGAGTGCGTCGCCCCCTCTCACCTCACATCCCTTACCCCTCACGCACTGTCCACAGCATCGTGTCCAAAGGCGGGAATTACCTCCTCGAGTTAAGCTCTTGCACATACCCGCACCATCCCATCACCACCCCACAGCATCGAACCTAAAGCATCGTCCCCGAGATGACTGCGTCGCGCCTCACGGTCGGGCTCCGGCCCGTCACCTCTGGCGCCGCGATCTTCCACACGCGCCTGTGGTTCCTCTCTTCCCTCTCCTCTCCGTCCTCCCCGTCATCTACCACACCCGTACGTTTCCAGTGTGTGTGCTGGCGTGTGGCGGGGGGCGTGTTTGAGGTGGATGTGGGTGTGATGCAAGTGGAGTATGCGTGGAGGAGTAGCTCGTGTGTATCGCTCCCTTGTATGTTGTCTCATGTCATGGTCTCTTCTGCTTGCAGCATCGTGCACTCATGGACTGCGTGCCGCCCGCACCAGCGCCGCATTTCTTGACCCACTGCACACATTCACACGTACAACGTGCGCACGGGAGAACGAAGATCGGACAAACGAGACGCTCGACGGTTTCGGTTATAAAACAAGCATGTAGATACTTTCGGGGGGGAAATATCGCGGGCTAGGTACTGGCGTTCGGTGCACGCCTCTCGTGCCCACACGCGCAACACCCCGCTCCCTATAGCCAACGCAGCGGACACCACTGTTCATCGCCTCCGAGCTGTACCATACATCCGTCTCCTCCCTCGGCAATGAGAACGCTCCTCCAGTAACCAAACAAGTTGTGTGAAAACAAAAACGAAACGGTGGCTAAACTGTGGGCGGGGGGCGTGTTCGTAAGGCGGTCATGTGGTCGTGGGACTTACTCGCTCTCTGAGATGAGGGCGACGATCATCCTGCGATGTGTGTGTGAGGGCATGTCAGGAATGGAAGCGGGAGGGAGGGGGCTGACCGGTATAGGTAGTAGAAGAAGGAGAGGAGGTAGAACCCGAGCTTGATAAAGCTCTCCTTCTTGTGGCCTGAGAGCGTGCGGAAGATCTCCGTAGCATCATACATGTGGTTCTTATTCCGTATCCTAATGCCGAGGCCGTGTCAGTGGTTACGTTATTCAAACGGCATGCGGAGCAGGGTGGCGTCCCATGGAAGAATAATATAGCGTAATAGAAGGGGTGGGGGAGATGCGAGGACAATGGAGGAGGAACGAGTAGAGATGGGGGGAGAGACGCACTTGTTGAAGTTGAATGCTAGGAGGGGGGCATTGAGAAGGAAGGCAGTCCACTGGCCAAAAACGAGGAAGAGCACCGTAAGGAACGCGTGCGCGGAGTTTTCGGGCAGGACGAACTGCGGGGCGCGCATCAGCCCTGCCGATGCAGCATTGGACCAGGGGAAAGACGCACCTGGTTGAGCTTGTTACAGAGGTCGATGGGGTTGATGTAGTCGCACTCGAGGTCGGAGAACATGATGATCTGCGGCGCATCAGCGCACTGGGGCAGACGGAGGGTGCGGGGGACGCACGAAAAAGACCATAGTGAAGAGGAGACCGGCGGCCATGAGCACCGCGAAGAGGAAGAGCCATCCTGGGAGCAGCACGGTCAGCATCAGCGTCAGCGTCAAAACCACGAGCGGGTGCGGGCGAGCGGCGGGGAGCAGTTGGGCAGGAAGAGCAGAAGTACAGACCTGCGCTGTCCATTGTTTAGAAAGAGGGAGGGAGAGGAAGAGAGAAAGAGAGAAAGAAAGCCTGTCCACGAAAACTCGAACCCCTGGCCTGAGCTGACACGTCACCCTGCCTGCCTGTCACAACATGTCACGCTCTGTCCGGTCACGGTGTCTAGTATTACGGTATACAAATCAATAGCTTTTACTATACAGCGCACAATCACACCGAGTCCTCGCCCTCTCCCTCGTCCTCACCCCCACCCTTCCCCCAAATCGCCCTCTCGATAAACCGCCCAGGACCCCCCGCCAACCGCGCCATCGCCCCGTTCTGCATCGCCTTCCACATGCGGCGCCCCAGCTCCAGCGGTTCGCCTTTCGCGACCGACGCCTGCGTGCGCGCAATCAGGCGCAGCGTGGGGCCGAGCGCGTGGCGGATGTGTTTCTCCGGCGAGGGCAGGTCCGGCGGGAGCGCGATGAGCAGCGAGTCTGGCAGCGCGGGGCCGTGGGGCAGCGGCGCGGGGGGGAGCCCCAGGGGCCGCCACAGCGGCGGCCCCGGCACCAGGGGCTGCGCCATGCCATGCAGGTGCGCCAGGCTCGCGCCCGCCGAGCGCGAGAGCCACAGGTAGTACCCCTCGTGCCAGTGGGCGTCCGTGGGCAAGCGCGGCACCACGCGGCGGGCGGGCGGGCCCCCGAGGTACACGCGCAGCGGCGTGTGTGCGTCTGCGGGCAGCCGCGGGGCGGTGGGTTTGCACGTCAGGCGACGCATCTCGTGCGCGAAGACCCGCCGCAGACAGAGTGTATGGCAGCGCGGGGGCGCGCCGTGTGCGCGGCCGCCTGCGGTCTGCGAGCAGTAGGTAACACAGCGCTCGGAGGTCCGTAGGGCTGCAACGGTGTGTGAGAGGGGCAGAGAGGGAGGGGTGTGTGGGCGTACTGGGGGGGACATTAAAGACGTGGATGGAGGGGATCCTGAGGAGGATGGGGACGTAGCCAGGGGGCGCCTGGCGAGCTACGGACGTAGCGTCTTTGGGCTGGGAGTCGTCGTCGTTAAGCATGTCGTTGCTGACCTCAGCACCCCTTCGCCTTTCCATCAACACTTACCCGCGCCACCCGGCACCCCCCGGAACTCCGCTCCAACATAAAACCCGCTTCCTACTCCAAAAAAATACATACACGCGCGCGCCGCCCAAAGAATCGCTATCGCAGCATACACACAGGACGCCCCTGCGCGTCCCTGCTCAGCTGTGGGGAAAGTCCCCGGAGGCCGCAGAGCAGCCACGCTCGCACGCATGCGCGGAGAGCGCAGCCCGCTAGGCCGGGCTGTTCGTGCGTTGCGCCTGCCGCCCCCCTTTGCGGGGGGCAGACAGGGCTCTGCGCTCCGCGCGCGCGCGCACCCCACCCCAGCGCGAAGACACGAGCGTATGGGTGCGCGCCGCGCGGGTCGGTGCTCGTAGACTAGAGTTATGCGATTGACCCCTTAGGAGGGGGTAACGGAATGGGGCTCACTCTTGGCCCGGCGCCATTGTGCGTCTCAGACGCCGATTTTTTGGAAAACTACCGTTGGTGGGGCGTTTTTTGCGATGCCCGGGGGTGTGTGCGGCGGGGGCGGGTTGTGGAGGTGAGTGGTTTCGTTGGTACGGCAGGACGATGTGATGTGCGAAAACTTCTTGGTTTTTGAATTTCTTCAGGGAGGACGTGTGGCGAGTCTTGCGCGATGCTCCAGAACATGACACCTCTGATATTTCTCCTTCATCGTGTGCTTGTATGGAGATGTGGGAGCGCTGATTTGGGTTTTGTGCTTTTCACAGGTGCTAGACCGTGTTGTGGTCGAGAGGGCAGAGATACCGATCCTGGGGTAAAAATACATGTAGATATCATAGTGTAATAGTACCTTCCCCCAATGCATCCTTTTCATCACGCTCATGGTACCAACCCCGTTCAAAAACCCACCCGATCCCCAGAAAAACAGCACTACGCACGAGGTATAATAGCCCGGGACAACATCAATCCACCGGCCCTTCCCCAAGTTCCTTCCACCACTGTCCCGTACTCCAACTCTCTGATCGGGAACCCGAACCCACGCTCCGCGCACCACTACCACCCCGACGCGTCACGATCGTCGACAAGCCCGACGAAACCCGTGTCCGGCCCTTCGCGCCCGCCACCGTCTTGCGCCGCTTCGCCACAGCACCCATCTCTCCCTCTCCCTCCTCTCCCCCATCCGCACTCTCCTCTCCCGCACCCTGCGAACGCGCACGCTTCTGTCGCGCGCCATACGCCTGGTCCCACGTCTTGCGGTGCAGCCGGTACACCGCCATCGTCGCGCGCGCGTCGACCACCTGCCCCGTCGTCAACAACCCCAAATCACACATAAAAATGGAAATTAGGGAACGGATGACGAAGACGCACGCTATTGTGCTCGCCCTGCTGGATCGCGACGCCGAGCAGGTCGCGCGCGAGGTCGCGCAGCGCGGGCCGCCGTGTGCGCGTCTGCCCGTGTGCGTGTGCGAGGTGCTGCGTGTCGCGCGTGGACCGCCATGGGTGTGCCAAGAGCAACGCCTATAGCAGCACACGGTATTCGTCAAGTGTAATTTTATTAAAAAGCGCACCATCAGCCCCTGAGACTCTTACCTCTCAAAAAAAAAAAGACAACGGCGCACCTTGAGATCGTTATGCAGCGCATGGCCAACAAGTACCCTATCCCGCAACAGCGCCGCGACCTCCTTCTGCACATCCTCAAACGCGCGCGCTGCGTCGCGCATCAGCATACGTGGCGTGTGTGTGTGTGGCGGGAGGGCGCACCGTGCTCCATGTCCGAGGGGCGCACGCCGCTCCAGCGCGTGCGCCAGTCCGTGACGTGCTCGCGCGGGCGCACGAAGGCGTCGAGTAGCACCGCGCCGTGCAGGTTGACGATGGAGACGCGCGCGAGCGCGGACTCACTCCCGCGCGGGCCGACGCCGACCATCTCGCAGTCCAAGGCGATGTGCGTGCTGGGGGCGCGGTGCGCGGTGGGTAGTGTGGGGCTGTGCGGGATGGGCGCAGTGATGAGGGCGGCGAGGGCGGAGGTAGGGGTAGAGGGAGGCAGGGTGGGGGAGGCGCGCGGGAGGGATGGCAGGAGGGAGGCGTGGTTGTCAGAGGGCTTTTGTTGCTTGGGGTGGGCTACGTCTAGCGTGTGTGATCGGGTGCATTTTCTGTGCGCGGGTGCGATTCTCTGTGTGGAGAGAGAGCAGCTTGAAACGAGATAGGAAATGGGGAAAGAAGGGTACGTACTTTTTGGAGGGCAAGCCAATTGTGCGAGGGCCGCTCGTTTTTGGGGGTGGATTTTGCCATCGGATCCCTGTGAAGGTATGTCTTGCGAGGATGTTCGTCTTTGGATCAAACAAGTGAGAGAGGTGTTCGACGAGGTTGAGATGCCGGCGTGGAGGCACTGGGCAAGATATGGATGAAGTTGTGTGACTATGCTGGTAGTGACTTAGTAATGAATAGCATTTGGGTCCGCATCCCGTAGCTAGCTCAAAACACAACATTCCTAGTAAAAACCATATGGGAAGAATGGAAGGTTTCAAGGCTATATACGTATGTTTTATTCCGATTTTGCAGATGACGTGTAAAGGCATTGGAGTCAAGTTTCAAGATATTAGTCACCCATCGTCACACCTGCCAATTGCAAGTCCGATGGCCATTGAATGAGGTCATTGGCATAGAGCAAAATGGCGGAAAGCCGATAGTTATGTTTACCACCCGTAGTTAAAGCAACGATGTAAGACAGAGCCAGCAGCCAACCTACTTCAGGTGACACTTTTTGACGAAGCCGCTTTGAGCCGGTAGGATGCCACAAATTCAAGGGCGATTGACTGGCGATTACAATGTTAATGATCGATGGCTAAGCACTTTAGCGTAGAGGCTCAGTCGATAAGTGGAGGTGACTAGGGAGAACAATGAACAAGTAAGGGCATTTATACATACGATGAAAAACATGTGAAAAACCTCAGTTCGACAGAAATAGACATATACCGAATACAAGAAGGATAGAGACGCCGTCCTTCCGCATCGGCCACCTTCCATATTCCAACAAGTACTTCCTAGGGCCATTAATATTTGAGTACCAGCAGGACCCAAACGAGCGGAGGAAAACATGAGGCTTTCTGCCAGAATAAATTCAGACTCAGAAACAATCACATTCCGCTATGTAAGGGAGATGCGACCGGTCATACTCACATGGGAATGCTCACTTGATGTACCACGAAGCACTTGAAATATATCTTCCTTGCGACAACGACAACGTCTCCCAAAATGTGTACGCGAAAATGTGGAAGCCATGTGGGACCTGAGAAACAAAGCGATGCCAACGTGATGGATATTTTAATGAACTAGGCTCGACTCCAACATCAAAGAAGTCCCACCTTCGCCTTTTGCGGCCACCGCCTACTCGGATCCTGAAGCATTACAGCATTGCTTACCAGTGGCCCTCTTCAACCTTCCTCGGTCACGAGGCCGGGGAGCTTTGATATGTGAAACACCACGGGTGGCCCAATGCAGTGGAAGCATGTAGAACCCACTCAGGCCAACGACAAACAACGTGGTGGATATGTTTGAGAATTGGCATGGACCTGAAAAAATCACAGAAGTGGTTGTTGGGACGACCAAGGGCCTAAAGAAATAGACAACACAATCAACGGTCATTGTTGGTCCTGATGGAGAAGCCAGTTAGCTTGAAACAATGCTGTCCCTCGTTGGCTTGACAGATTCAGGGGTTTACGGCAGAATTCACGTCAACTAGTCGACCACGGGTGGGTATATGGCAAGTCTAATCTCCGTTGTTGACCTCAGCAAAGGACATCCATTCTGCAATTATGCGAGCTCTAAGAACGGAGAAATAGGAAGCAATCAACCTTTGTGGCGTCTCCACAGTAACGACAGCGGTGCACGAACCTTATTCACCGTTTTAATGACACAACGTAAATGAATCTTGTGATTATCATAGTGTAGTTATATGGGTCACCAAGATATGTACTGATTCTCTCTTCTCTGATTTTGTTCGAACTGTCGGCAGGAATCGAACGGGATTGGCGAGATCCTGGCTGCCGGACCGGGCCGGAAATATTTTGATCATCACAACACCACTGTCCATGCGGGCGCTATTGCTGTGTCGATTACGAGAGTTGCAAGTTGTCTTTACCGATCAAGATCGAACCTAAAAATTGGTGTCAGTGTGGTGGGCGAGAAATAAATCAGCAGCTACCATGTTACTACTTTGTCCAACCGAATGATCAAGATGCACTAGATCTTCACCTACCTCGGAGGACGGAGGACAGGTGGCAGTGGAAGAACAAGTCGTATGAGCCACAGGGCGACTTGGAGGGATAATACCAGAACTACGTTACATCTTCAAGGAGATCATCTGCCTCTTGCAAATTCTGTCAGGACTAATAATTACGAGAATGAATCTCGCCTAACAGTCCACGTATATTCCCTCACCCGTGACAGAGATCTGAGAAGTTACGAAAATTCAACGGTCATTTGGTTGTACGACAGTAAAGTCCATCAGATTGGGACTGACACAATCAGAATGCCAAAATGAAAACGTTGGTTCGGAACCCATGTTAGTCAGTCAGTCTGGAAGAGACCAGATCATACCTTAATTGAGGCCAGTGACTACAGGAACGAAAGAGGTGACCAAGTCTTGACCGAGTCTACTAAGGGTCGGGGCCTGAGATGAGTGGGAAAGAAGGGACGACCAAAGGAGCGGAAAGCACGATATTATAGCAACTTCACTTGCCGGAAGGGAACAAAGGTCTAGACGGAGATTCTACCTGTCGGGATGGTTGCCCAGCACTCAGCCTCGACAGAAGACATCAAGTACCCCCACAATCACTTTATCGCCCAAGGCAAAGAATATGCAAGGAATAAAATGAAGTGGGTTCTGAGTAAGCGGTCGTCAATACCGTGGCAGACTCGTGGTGCCAGTCCTTGTTACAAGACTGCCACGAAGTCGGCACATACAACAACCACCTACCCGCCATCTTGCACAACTTGACAATTATGTCGCTCCCGCCAAAATCGTTCGAGGACCCTCTGGAGTTTGCTGCGAGAGTGAGTGTATGCCCATCTGTATTATGGCATTACTTGACAGATCCTGCCCATCAGTATTTTCGAGCTATGGAGGCAGGATCCGGCAGCCCTGCTACCACCGCCGCTACCACCACTGCCCCCGACCATGTCCACCCGGACATCAACCATGTTGCTGGGCCTGCCCCAGGAAACAAACCCCAGAGATCCGCATCCAACAGGTTCGACAGAAGGACCATCGAGACTGAAGGAGTAGTGGACACTGCTCTAGGCTCAGTCCTTGGGGCTGGGCCAATGAAGAGGGCAGGACAAAAACCAAGCCGAGGGGGGATCAAGTGTAAGTTATGCAAAGGATGTTTTACTCGAGAGGGTGAAAAGGCCCGCCACATGCGGACCCATCATCAAACCACGCAACCCAGTCAAGCCACCCAATTCCGCTGTGACTCTTGCCGATATCAGACAATGAGGCAAGATACCTTCAAAAGACACATGAAGAGTGAGCAGCACAAGAACACTGTGCAGTCTGGGGTACTACCGGTATATAGGCGCGGTCGTCCACCAAAGGACAAGTTTACGAGTAGGTGAGTTGGACGGCTTTTGGGTCTCTGTGGGGGTCAAAGAGCGACGCGCTGACCACGTCCTTTGCTCACATTCCTATTTATGCTACCACTCCTATCCAGTGGTATCGCTATTATCGATCGATTGGCAGCTGAACGCCCTCGCACCATGGTATCGAATCCTGCCAAGACCGGCCCGTTTTGCTTATAGACTCTAGACATAGAAGTCAGTCATCCCATCTCGACCCTTATCTCTGCATCATCAATCAGCTGCCCTCGATAGCAATGACTATTGCAAGGTGGATCGGGAAGTGGGCTAGAAAAACCACGACGTCGGGTCATCGATGGAGATCGATCACGAAGTCGAAAGAGATTACTGTACTTGCATCGGACTTGATATGTTTACATGGGCTAACTAAATCGACTGTGTTTGGTGACACTTGCCACCCTAGTCCTAGACCCAAGTCTAGTGATTCGGAATTCAGAGCTTCGTGACTCCACGTAGTCTGAGACCTCTAACCCTTCCTTGGACCGCGCGTTCGAGATCATCGGGTCCCGTGCAGGACGTCAGCTTCTTACCTCAAACGCTGTTCGAGGCAAGTCCCGGGGAGTATGGACTCTGGTCTTCACCGAAAGAGGGCTCGTTACCTGCGCGAGATGAGCTCATTACTATTTGCTGCTCTACTCGCTTTGATCGACAGCTGTGAGGTCGAGGGCCATGCTGCCTGTGCAGAGACTATGTCAGGTCCGTCTCTCGTTCCCATAAAGGCTGAGGGATGGAATTCCCGTCAGATTTATCCTCTGCGGGCGTGCTAAGCAGAGAGAACTGCTGAGTACAATGTTTGTAGGAGCTTCAATTGGACAGACAAGTCACATACTTGCCTGACCTACATCTCCAACACATCATCCCGGAGATCATGCATAGTATTCGTGTAATCTTCCCGTGGTCGTCTTGTGGATGTGTCTACTCATGACGATATCTAAACAACGTCAGCGCGTCTATATTCTGCAAGATATATACACTGAATATACACATACACACCATATATCCTTCCGCAAATTATCTTCTGACATTTTGATAAGTAGATCCTGTGACATCAAACCATGTGTGCTCTAATAGTGTGGTTCAGCGAGCGTCACCGGTGTATCTGCCAGTTTGGCTGCGAATGATCGAATAAGTACATGCCCTCACAAGGTGACATTGCCCTCACCACGCTGTGCACGCCCTCCACCCTCGCCGCACAGCCAAACCCAGTAGTCCTCGGTCATCTTGGGGGTTAAGGGCACGCCAGATGACGCAACGTCGTTCAAGATGAATTCTGGAGGCGGTCACGGACGTCAACACGCCATTTGGCAGTAGGTCGTTGCAAATGCCATCCACGATTGGGCTGGACGGGCAAATCGATGTGGATTCTGTAAAGTTAGCTGAGCGCTGAGTTACATAGTAGGAGATCTGCAAAATCGCCAACGGACATTGCGCGTCCCATTTTGCCACAACCAGCTGCTCTGCCACTTATCACACCCCACGAATTCAGCACATTCATCATTGTTGCTCCAGTGATTTGAACGCTCGCCGTGCACACCATCCGGTCTCTTTGTACTTACTACTACGAGTCTCCCTAGCACTCAACCCCTTCCTCATGTAGTGTACCTCGTCGCCATTGAGCATGGCCCCATACCTTACACCACAATACTACAATATAATTATGTTCTGCGCCTGCATGTGCAACGAACTCAGGTACACCCAGCAAACAAGAGGTCATCAGACTTGCAATCCATGTGGCAAGTGTATGACTGCTATACGAGACTGATGGTTGGACAAGTGTTCGAGTTCCCCTTACTTGGTCACCAGCCGACTGCTTTACACATTCGAGCGACTGTTAGTTCAGAGAAAAAGAAAGATAAGACAATTTCCAGACAATTTCCATAACATAGCGCGTTAGAACTTGAGGGAGAATCTACTGGACCCTTGTTCAACTCTAGGTCTCTGATAGTACCAACTACGGGGGTCGAGACACCAGAGGACGATCATATCATCGCTCTTCAAGCTCTCCAGGAACTCGATCGAAAACGAGACAGACTCACAGCAGAGCGATACCTAAAACCACCGCTACTAACCGTGCAGCAATTCCGCAGCTTACACAATCCGAGGACGCGCTCCTGTTCCACTGTGAGTAGCCTTCAACTACGACGATGCATCCATGGCAATTGCGCCGACCCCGAGAAGAGCTTGCGGACTTGATTGTGATGCCCATTGGGGAATCATCGGCGTACGTTTCCTCTTGGTGGTGATGAAGTCATCGTGAGAGTCGTCGTGGGTTAAGTAGGCGGGGCCTGCGACGGGGCTGGGGTGGATGGTCCATCGGATGTGGAAGAAAGCCTGTGATGTCAGGGCATGGGTGCTCTGAGGGCGTGCGAGACTGGATAACTATTCCACATTACATAACGACCAACCATTGAACTTCACCATGGGTATCGAACGGAGCTGTCACCACACCGTAGCCTTAGCTTCCTCGGGCTTGATGTCCAAGGCGGAAAAGTACCCAGCAAACCGCAAGAGCCAGCAGCGAACGAAACTAAAGCGCTGAAGGCCGGGAACGCGTGCAATCAATCATCAATTCGTCATTCCTTGCGCAAAGAGCTTACTTAAAGGGCCTTCACCAGGTATCAAGTCACAAATGTCTCGTTGGTGCGTCCGACTCTGCAATTCTTGTTTTCGTATTCACCACTTGACATTGGATAGCACAGCAAGCCTGACCTCCCGCCTGCAACAGGGGCAAACGATGGAAGTCACTACAAAGTACAATAGTGTTGACTCCTCGGAATGGTCTATTAGATTTTAACACGTGTAAGCGGCCAAACACCTTTCAAGAGGTTACAAGGGAACTCCGAGGTGAACATGTCGAGGATGAACAAGAGTGCCTTTATTGTGGAATGAGAATGTGATATAACAAAGGAGGTTGAACTAGGGAATCCCATCATAAGGATAAGTGGTTATATAGTACAGTAAGGACAACTGAGATGACTGATGAAATGTACAAGGTATTTGAGAGAGGTTGTGCCATCTGGCATGACTCAACCATCATAGTGCCTATGGGGTAGAACATCATGGAATGTGATAGAATCAGAAAGAAAAAGAAAAGGATAAGTCCTAATATCAGCCCCTTTAAAACCCATGATTACTCATATGCATCTGTGTTGTTTCCTTCATAGCTTGTATCCCCCATATCATAGATTGCATCATCCTCTTGCCTTTGTTGATGACCCATGTAGCATGTCTTCTGTATGCCCACATTCTGGGCAGAAGAGACAGTGAGATGTGTGAGTACCCTCATGTGGGTGGCATCACTGATGAGTGTCATAGATTGTGTGAGGGAAAGACATGAGAGGAGTGGGACAATTATGTGATTTATGACCCTTTTTGTGATAGTTCCAACAGATAGTAGGGATGGGAGTGGGATGATGGCCTCTCCTCCTTTCTCTGACTCCTCATAAGTGATCAGCTATTGGGTTCAAAGGAGGTAGTGGGGTAGGAATAGGTAAGGGAGGAGGAGAGGGGATATGAGCAATATAGCTTGTAGCCATATGAGGTCATAAGCAGGTTTCAGCCTCAGCATTCAGCAACCTGTTTGCTATCTCACCCATTCCCCAACACTGTTGGGAGAGGAGATTGTTGGAGTTTACAGCAATGTGCAACAATGACCACATGATAGCATGACTGTGCCACATGGATTTGCAGGACTCAGGGATGATACAGATGGACCCATTACTTATAGAGAATCTTCTTTCACATAGTTTTCTTTCCCCTCATTTCAGGCCACTATTATTCCCCTTAATTTTCTCTCCATTTTTACTACTTTTCTTATATCTCTATCACTATAGATCTTACAATTGCTTCTGATCTATCAAAGTGATTCCCATGGACATGCATTCCTTTTGTTCATCTTTATTGGCCAATGACATGCCTGTCATCTGATCTTAGATTGGCCTGCTTATGAAGTAATTATGACTGCTTTTCTCACTGTTACTGTGGAATCTTTCTTACTATTCTCACCCTGACTGCAGAGTGCTTACTTATTGTTCTCATAGTTGCTGCACTTATTGTACAGCACTGACATGTCCCTTCCACTATTAGATATGACCTCATTCCATTTTGATCTCATACACTGACCCCATAGTGTATAGCATGGTCTGTGCACTAGTTCCAATACTATATATACAGTCATTCACTTAGTGTTTTATCCCCAGTTCTGATCATCTGGGATATCCACTGGGTGCAGTAACCTCTAGTCCTTTCTTGTCTTACCTTACTGATTATATCATCTGGGATATCCACTAGTTGAAGTGCAATTGTTCCTTTTGTTGTTTTAGCCTTTTCTTCAGTTGTTCAGCTTCAACAATAGTGTTGGCCTCACACCTCAGTCTTCTATGAAGAGACTGAGGTCAGTACTTACTCCTACATCATTTGCACCTCATGATTTCTCACTATTTCTTCCTGTGGAATATATTCTCTTCTTTATACAGTTGGCTGTGCTCCTTCCAAGCAACCTCCTTCAATAGAGATAGCTGAGGTGTGTATGAAAGGTCTGAAGAGCTGTGATGCAATGCACCCATCCTCAGTATCAACTGATATCTGCTGTAATCCCTGCATCATTGAGCTGAGTGATGCTCTGTCAAGATGAATATTGATTGGGTGTGTCATGATTAGTGTGGTGAAGTTGTCAGAGACAGTGGAATGTGTAATAGGATCAAGGTGGTACTGCTCAGTATGTTGAGCCATAGGATATTCATAGCTCCCTGCATAACAGATGGGGTTTTCTCCTAAATTGGTGTCTTGGACAGGTAGAGAAGGGTACAGGGAGGTGCAGAATAATCATAGGGTGTCAAAGAAAGAATCTTCCAGTAGGTTGTGGAAGATTTGGGTGTGAATGGGGTGGACAGGGATAGATGGGGGAGAAGGGTGACAATTGAGACATTCATTGCAGAATTGTGGGGAAAGGGGGTGATCAGGCAAGATGGGTAGCAATGGTTTGTATAGTAATATAGTCAAACAGATTGAGGGTGTTTAGAGCAAAAAAGATGATGGTATCATTAGGCAAGGTTACTCACTCCATGTATATTGCAATCAAGATGGGGGAGGCCAGGAGGCCACTCCACTCCTGGGATAGGAGGAGGGAAATAACCATATAGTTCAGACAGAGAGAAGTCAGATGAACCCTGAGAGTGGGGAGAGGGAGGAGAGGGGGTAGAATGACTGGAAGAATGGTATGGAGCCTGAGTGTGTAAGATACAGTGAATATGAGTGGGAATGAGGGTGTAAGGATTGGCAGGAGTGGAATCAGAGTGAGTGGGACTGGCAGGGCAAGTGGGGGAAGACATGATGAGTGATGGGAGTGTTCATTGCAATGAATTGGTGTGATGGGTGTCAGGACTGACTAACCAATGACAGACATCATTGCAAAAGCCTTGCAATCCCAACTTATCCTTATCCCTGCCTCCTTTAGAGGACTTACTGGGAGCTGCCTTGGATCTAGGCCAAGGAGTGAGGGAACTTAGCCAGAGAAGAGGGGTGAAATCAACTGTAACAAGCTGGGGTCTAATCACTAACTACAGCAAACCTATATACTATCTAGAACAGCACACAGACCAGGTGCAGTACAGTAGGGCAGGCTAAGTAAGTAGGAAGCACAGCAAGCCTGAGAACAGGTGCAGCATATGTGCAGCATGTGTGGGATCCTGCTAAGAGCAACCTATTGGATGGTCTTAGGGATGGTTTGCTATAACTATACCCCTGGTAACAAGACAGTGGGTACATGCTTGATAAGCATAATAAACATTCCTGATGATGATGAAGAGAGGGATCAATGAGATAGTGATGAGGATGATACCACCAATGACTAAATGAGGATCCAGAGTGATGAGTTTAGCAATGCTTTGTGTGACTTTAGAGATCTTAGACTTAGTTTTTAGAATGAAGTGAGTTTGTAATGAGCTTAGGTCAAGCACAGTAAAGGAGAATCCCTAGATTGTGAAGTTGACAAGACTGGGGTTTAAGACCACCAGTCTTTCAACTACTTATACAAATCCAGAGTGCTAAAGATAGTACAAGTGAATAAGGTTCATGGATCAACAATGATTGTGCAGCAATCAATGAAGTCACATGACCTAAGACATGTCCATGAATATAGTAAGTGGCTCAGCCACAAGCACAAATTGAACAAGAGGTAAACAAAGATAAATAAAGATGAGAAAGGTGAGTCCTTGCTAATTGTATAGTAGTAGTCCTTAGCAAGTAAATGTTATAATAAATAAAGAAAAATAGAAAGATAAGTCTTTATAGTATTTGGAGTAAAACTCACAGCTCAGTATATGAATACTGTAATACTATAAAGAGAAGAGGAAATGAGTCCTTACTATAAGTAGGAGCTAAGCTCACTGCTGTAGTTAATACTATGCTTATAGTAAGTAAAATATAAGAAGAAAAGAAAGAAAGAAAAAGAAAAGAAATCTGTTATGAGGTGCCAAAGCAAGTGCCTCATAACAGATCCAACCCATGAGGCAGTAAAGACTGTAGATAAGATAGAGGATGAAAGAGTGATAAGATGAAATGGATCTAATCTAATCTTATCTAAGTAAAACATAAAAGAAAGTAGAAGAAAAGAAAATATAATGGCAGGAATTAAGGTCAGTGGTAGGAGTCTGACAATGGGTGATAGTTGAGAAACATATAGCATACCAGGCAAAGACTGAAAGGATAAGGGGGATATAGAGTAGTATGAGGATAGAAATTGCAAGTGGCATAGGGATGGCATTTGTTGAGTGATGGTCTATCCTTTTAAGAGGAGGTGGAAGGGGGAATATGGACAGAGAAGGGTTTTGGGGCTGTGGAATGTCATTGATGGAATTGGGCTAGAAGGAGTGGAGTGTGTTTGAGTTCTTTTTATGGGAGCCATTTGTCTTCTGTTGCTAGATATCCCTCCCAATGTACAAGGTATTGTAATTGGTTGTGGTGATGTTGCTAAGAGTGGCCTATTGGATGGTCTTAGGGAAAGTTTGTGATTGCTATACCCCTGGTAACAAGGTAATTGTTATGTGCTTGATATGCATAGTAAATATTCATATTCCTGATGATGATAAAGAGTGGGATCAACAAGATAGTGATGAGGATGATACCACCAATGACTAAACAAGGATCCAGAGTGATGAGTTAAGGATCTCTTAGTAATGCTTAGAGTGACTTATGTTGATGTTTATACAATGCTGACTATACATCTCCTTCCTTTTTTGTCCCTGAGTACTATACATGCACATATACTCACACATACACATACACACACATGTCCCTCAGTCTCATTAGACTTGGTCTGTGCAGTACATAAACTACTATAAGTAGATTGTAGATATGACTGTATGTGCAGGCTAGGGCAGGCAGTGGATGACAAGATATATAAGGTGACAAGCAAGTAGATGATCCCCAAAGGGGGGGAAGATGCAGGCATCTGCAGCAAGAGTAGTGGTTGCCAACACAGATTGGTGGGGAAATGTGGTAAGAGTATGCTGCAGGGGTGTTGTAAGAAAGAGAGGAGATGGGAAGTAATGTAGTACTCACTCAGACAAGTATGAAGACATCTGAGGTATGTTGCCTATCTTAAGTAGTGTTTGCCTGTAAGGTTGGGGTGGAGAGTAAGTGAAGTAAGAACTGTTTGTGCAGGCTTGGGCAGGCAGTGAGCAACAACATGATTGATACAATGATAAGCGAGATATCCCCAAGAGGGAAGAGAGCAAATGCTGCAGCAGTGAGAGATGCCATGAGCATGGTAGGTGACATGACGTGGTAGTAGAAGAAGCTGCAGGCATAGTGAGAAGAAGAGTAAGATGGAGGTAGGGGATGTACTCACTCAGACAACATTGTAAGACATCTGAGGAATATGTGTAGTAGAGTCCCATCTTATATAGTAAAGTGGTAGTAGAGTTGTGACAGAGTTTGTAGTTAAAGAACAATGACTACCATAGTTGGAGGGATGTGCATCATCCTGGAAATGTGGGTGGAGTGTGAATAGGAAGTAAGCAAGTAGGATGTGTGTTCGAAAAGACATAAGGAAGACATGTAGGTGTGTAAGTATAGAAGTAGAGAAGCTGAACAGAACAGAATACTGCAGGTATTTCCAACAAGAACAAGGACTACTATAAGTGGTGTGACATGCATTGTGTGGAGAGTAATGTGGTGTGTGAGGATGTGTGGAGATGTATGTAGTCTGAGGGAGAAGAGAAGTGTGTCATGGTGTTTGTAGTAGAATAGGTAATGTGTACATGTAAGGGGAGAAGCTGAATGAAAAGATAAAGCATGCACAAAATATTCAACAATGACCACAATAGGTAAGGAACAATTGTATCCTCCTCCTGCACATGGCCTGTTGTCAACAGGTTATGGGCCCTGGTGGTGCCAGCATAAGCCCAGAATAGTGCATAAATGGCTACCCCTAGGTTGGGCTAGGGGTCTAATGTGCATTTGCCCTTAGTGGGGGTGTTGAAGATAAAGGTCAAATACCCAACCATGTGCTTATGAGCTAGACTCCCCTGTCTATCTCTCCTAGACAGGAACTAGCCATAGTGCAGCTTCACATCATGTTAAAAGCACTTCAGTTAACTAAAGCCTGGTAGCTCAGTGGTTAGAGCACCCACCTGGAGTAAGGGAGGTCCTTGGTTCAAACCCAAGCCAAGTCACTATTTTGGCACTGGTGCTGTTCAACAACTTAGAGATCTTAGACTTAGTTCTTAGAGGGTGAAGCAAGATTGTAGCAAGCTTAGGTCAAGTGCAGTATAGGAGAATCCCTAGGTTGCAAAGTTGACAAGATGGGGGTTTATGACCACCAGTCTTTCAACTACTTATACAAAATTGGAGTTCTAAGAATAGTGAATGTACATAAGGTTCACTGATCAATGATGATTGTGCAGCAATCAACGAGATCATGTGACTAAGTCACATCCACAATAAGCTAAGGTGAATGTAGCCACAAGCACAAAATGAATGAGAGGCAAACAAAAATGAACAAAGATGAAATAAGATGAGTCCTTGCTAATTGTATAGTAATAGTCCTTAGCAAGTAGATTTTATAATAAAGAAAGAAAGATAAAAAAAAAAGGACAGAAGAGATGCTTTATAGTACTTGGGGCTAGGCTCACACTCTAGTAAGTAAATACTAAAGTACTATAAAGGAAAAGAAATAGAGTCCTTACCATAAGTAGGAGCTAAGCTCAACAGCTGTAGTTAATACTACACTTATAGTAAGTAAGATAAAAGAAAGAAACAGAAGAAAAAGAAAACATGTTATGAGGTGCCAAGGCAAGTGCCTCATAACAAACCCCAGTGTTACAAGGCATTTGCTTTGGCACCTTGTAACTTTTTCTCCTTATAGTACTTTAGTATTTACATACTAAAGTGTGAGCTTAGCTCCAAGTACTATAAAGACTTATCTTTTCCTTTTTTTTATATCTTTCTTTATTTATTATAACATTTACTTGCTAAGGACTATTACTATACAATTAGCAAGGACTCATCTCTTTCATCTTTATTTATCTTTGTTTACATCATGTTCATTTTGTGCTAGTGGCTGGGCCACATGACTCATACAAAGGACACATACTTACTGCACTTTACTGTGCATTACTGTGCATTGCTGCACAATGCTGCACTTTACTGTGCAACTTTACTATACTTAGAACTCTAGTTTAGTATAAGTAGTTGCAAGACTGGTGGTCTTAAACCCCAGTCTTGTCAACTTTGCAATCTAGGGATTCTCCTATACTGCACTTGATCTAAACTTGTCTTCATCTTGCTTCACTCAAAAGAACTAAGTCTAAGAACTCTAAGTCACTCTAAATGTCACTCAGACTTCCTCCACTCATCATCCTGGATCCTCATTTAGTCATTGGTGGAATAATCTTCATCACTTTCTCCCTGATCCCTCTCTTCATTGTCATCAGAAATGGTTATTATGTCTATCAAACATGTATCAACCATCTTGTTACTGGGGGTATTATTATATCAGAACTTCCCTAAGACTGTCCAATAGGCTGCTCTTAGCAATATGTGGACACATCCTCAATGAAGAAGCACACTCCAAACCAACCTCTGCACTCTCAGCCTTCCAGCACAACCCTGGACCTGCATGCTGTAACACTTCTTTCTGCACTCACTGCAGGCATCAGAACCACACCATCAACACCTGTTGGGTGCTGCATGGCATGCCAGAGGACATAAAGGTGAGGTTGGATAAGAAGGGGAGGGAGAAAGTACCTGGTGATAGTGGCAGAGGGCATACTACATTGAACCATTTGTCTTCTGTTTCTTCAATCAATGCTTGCTACTATGAGGGCTCTGGCCTGTGGATGTTGGACCCAGGATGCACAGACCACATGTCACCTCACCAATCTGATTTTGCATCTTACAACACCCTCACCCTCTGCACCATCACCATTGGCAATGGATCCACAATAGTTTGCATCAGAGAAGGCAGTAGCTCACATACTCACACTCTACTGGATGGAGCTAGCATATTGCTCACCCTGTCTGGCCTGTTGCACATTCCTGGGGCAAACAGTTGTTTCTTCTCTGTCAGTAAACTGGATTGCCTGGGTTTCCACATTATTTATGAAAATGAGGGGTGTAGCATATCTAAAAATGGGAAGGTCTTCAGTGTCAGGTTTCTCAGCAACAGAACATACTGGATATGCCTTGACAAGGCTTCAGTCCTGAACACACTCACTCTTCCCTCCTTATGCCTCTGGCATGAGCAGTTAGGCCATCTCTCAGAAGCAGTTGTGTCCCATATCCAGCCATCACAATTGTCAGGCTTCTCCCTGCCAACAGGAGCTCCTTCAGGTCCTCCATGTGTGGGCTGCCTTCAAGGTAAATTTCCTTGCACATCCTTCTGTCTTTCCCATTCTCATGCATCCAATGTACTTGACCTCATCCACTTGGACCTAGTTGGACCTGTTGGCACTACTGCTGTGGGAACCAGCTCCCTATATTTTGTGACATTCTTGGATGATTACTCTGGCTTTGGAGTTGTCTATCCTCTCAGGTGCACAGACCAACTGTCCAACTCTCTCTGCCATTACCTTGCCCCCTCTTTGGTCAATATCCCTCTGCTCTACATACAGACCATGGAGGGGAATATGTCAACTCCACCATCAGTAATCTGCTCCTGGATAGCAGCATTGAACACCAGCAGACTGTACCATACTCCCCTCAGCAGAATGGCCATGCTGAATGCTGGAATCATGCAATCCTCAAGCACATGCTATCTCTGCTCCACAGGGCATGCCTCTCTGAGGGTTTTTTGGAAATTGCTGTTCAAGCTGCAGTTCATACACACAACTTGTCTCCTATGCATTGATTGAACTGGCTCACACCCACAGTGCTATGGTCCCCTGCAGACTCACCTCCAGACATCTCACACCTGTGTGTTTTAGGTTGCCATGCATGGGTGTGTACCCCTGATCAGCAGAGGACCAAGTTTGAGCCCCACTCATGACCTCTCACCTTTGTTGGTTACCAGTCTGGCACCAAGGAGTGGCTTTTCTGGGACAAGACAGCACACTGTGTGATTTCCAGTTGGGACACTGTTTTTCAGGAGGACATGTTCCCTGCCTGCAAGTCTACCATTCATCCCTCCATCTTTGATCTCTTCCTGCAGCCCTCACCAGTACAGCCCTCTGACAATGATTCTGACAATGATTCTGACAATGGCACTGATGACAGTAGCAATGCCATTGACTCCCATGATGTCTCTTCCCCCATACAAGCTCCTGTGGGCATACCTCCAGCACTGCCACTTGTTGCACCTCCTGCACCTCCTGTTCTCCCATCTGCACTGGCTGGCACTGTTGAGCCAATCACTACATCACCTCCTCCACCGTCACTATTGACTCTTCTTTCTCACATGGTCACATGTGACCCAGTCACCCTGAAGCAAGCACTCTCTAGTCCTGACAGTGACTCCTGGCAGTCTGCATGCAATGAAGAGCTAGACTCTCTGAACAAGCTACATACCTGGGACTTAGTGGACCTGCTACTGGGCCACAATCTTGTAGGGAACAAGTGGGTCTTTAAGCAAAAGGCAGATGGCTGCTACAAAGCTCATCTTGTCACCAAAGGATACACCCAAGTCCATGGTGTTGACTACACAGAGATATTTTCCCCTGTCACTCATTTCAAGTCTCTGCACACACTGCTCACCATCACAGCCCTTGAGGGCTGGGAAATCCACTCAATGGATGTCAAGTCTGCTTTTCTCAATGGTGATCTTGAAGAGGAAATTTATATGGAACAACCTCATGGTCTCATCATACCTGGAACAGAAGGCAAAGTATGTCATCTATCCAAAGCACTGTATGGGCTGAAATAGGTGTCATGGCAATGGCATCACAAGATGCATGGCTCACTCTTAGGGCTCTCCTTCACCTGCACCTTATCAGATTCCAGCATCTATGTCTCCACAGCTTCTTCACATCCCCTCATCATCATCCTATATGTTGATGACATCACTATCCTATGGAAGTCACTGCAAGAAGTTGAGGCTTGCAAAGCCACATTGAAGATGCTTTTCCAGATGACAGACCTAGGGGAAATAAAGTTGTATCTAGGACTGCATATCACATGGGACAGAACACAGTGCACTCTGGACATCAACCAAGTGTACATATCAGATGTGCTCAATCACTTTCAGATGACTGACTGCAATCCAGCAGCAACTCCTTTCCCTCCTGGTGTGGCTCTTTCCAAAGCAGAAGACTGTTACACAGCTTCATCTCCCCTTCACACTGAATACCACCAACCGATTGGATCACTTCTTTATGCCACCATAGTCTCCAGGCCTGACATATCCTTTGCAGTGATGAAAATATCTCAATTCCTATCCAACCCTCTTCCTCTCCATCTCACTCTCAGCTGACACATACCCTGCTATCTCAAAGGTACCCTACATTATCACATTCAATATGGAGGCAAAGAGGGTGCCAGTGTTGTTGGATACTCAGACTCTGATTGGGCAGCAGATAAGGACAATCACAAGTCCATAGGAGCAAATGCCTTTCTTCTGGGTGGAGGGGCCATCACATGGACTTCATGTAAGCAACATACCATCTCACTCTCCTCCACTGAGGCAGAGTACATGTCACTCTCTCAAGCTGCAGCTCAGGGGATGTGGCTACAATTGCTACTGAAGGAGATAGGTTTCAGTTTTACTTTCCCTCTTTTACTATATGGTGACAACAAAAGATCCATTGACATTGCTACCAATCCCATCATCACACAAGGTACAAAGCACATAGATATCCACCACCATTACATTAGGGAATGTCTTGTCACTGCTGACATCCTTACCAAACCCTTATCCCTTCCTCTTTTCTCTGCTCATCATTCCGGTCTTGGTATGGTTGAGTGTGTGTCCAGCATGGGGGGGTGTTGATGATTACAGCTTACTAATATTCTATTTCCTTTTTCATCCAAGACTACTGTACTCACACACACACATACACACATACATGTACACATGTCTCACTGTACATATTCTCATGGTCCATGTGCTGCCATGACTACTATAAGTAGTAGTGAGTAGCATACTAGAATGATAAGAACTATTCTAGTTCCACTCTTGTGTATGACCTGTGTTTATCAGTAGTGGGGTCAGGAGAAAGGTGGAACTGCTGTAGACATGCAAACAGAAAGTCATGAAGGAGATTTTGGAATTGGGTTGGTGGGGGGTGGTAAATGTTGAACAAAGGTAGGCAGGGGGTGTTCTGGTAAAATGCACAGAGGGCAAAATAACAGAGGTGTCATGTTGAAGAGCAATGTGGGCAGCCAGTAGTACATTCTCCTCAACTCCTTCAAACAGGAGGGAGTTGAGGAATAGGAAGATTTGTTTGATGTGGTTGTATGAGTCTGGTTCAAAGTCTAAATGAAGATGGAAGGGGAGATTGGGGAAGGCTGGATATATGCAGTAACTTGGGGATGGGGGTGGTGAACCATGATAGTCTAGGACTGGGGAGGGGGTAGTGTGTGGGGAGTGGTTAGGATGGTCAATCAGGTATTATACTGATGACAAGGGGGATGGGTGATCACTAGTTGGGGGTGATAATGGAACAAAAAGAGCAGGGGGAGAGGGGGATTGGGACATGTTGGTTTCTAATTTTGTTGGGTGATTTCAGAAAGTCATATGTTGTACCAGGCAAAGATGAAGAGAATGAAGTTCAGGTAGCAGAGGACAAGGGGATATATGACTGGGGGCATATGATGATGAGGGAGAGGGAAAAGGAGCAATAAGAGGAAGGAAAGGAAAAAAGGGATGAGTCAAAATTAGATGGATTCACCCCCACTTTTAAGGGGGGCATGGGGGGAGATGGATGGAAAGGGGTCTGGGGGCAGAGGGGTGAAGGCAATGGAACTCTGTGACAAGAAGGGGAGCATGTTTGAGGTCCCTGCATGATAACCATTCATCTTTGGTGGAGGGATAGCCCTTCCAGTGGACAAGATATTGGAGTTGGCTGCAGTAGTAATGCAATTGGAGGATAGACTAAATTTCTGTATGCTCTTCTCCATCAACAAGGTCAGGAGGGGGGCATGGATGATGCAACCCAAATATGGCCATCTCCTGATAAGGAGAGAGAAGTAATGCATGGAAGACAGGGTGGATGCACCATGTGGGGGGTAGTATGAGATGGAAGGTGATGGGATTGACAATGGCAACAATCATAAATGGACCATACTGTTTGGGGCCTAGCTTCAAGGAGGGGAATGGTTGTGCAAGGTGCTTCCCATCTAATCACACCCTATCACCAACATGGTAGTGAGGGAGGGATGCAGGGCAGCTCCACATATGATGAGTGAGGGATTGCGCCACTAGGAGTTCTTTACATAACTGTGATAGCATGTGGAGCTGCTGGGAGATAGAGGGAACAGAAAATGTAGAGGACAAAAAGGTGATCACATGGGGATGGTAGCCCATAAGTGCAAAAAAGTGGGTATTACCAATTGTGGAGTGACAGTGATTATTGTGTATGAATTTGGTAGCTGAAAGAAGTGTTGACCAGTCATCCTGGCAAGCAGAGCAGAACATCTGAAGGAACTGTTCTAGTTCTTGATTGACTCATTCTGTTTGGCTGTCCATTTGGGGGTGATATGCTATGGAGATGGCCTGCTGAATTCCCAGGAGCTGACACAGCTCTTTGGTGGTCCAGGCTGTGAACTGAGTCCTGTGGTTGGATATGAGCTTTGTTGGCAGCCCAAATCACTTCCAGACATGGTTGAGGTATAGTTGTGCCATCTCTTCTGCCATGATGGAGGACAAGCAGGGGGCTAATATGACTCCCTTCATGACATCATGGTTGACAAAGACTGCAATAGTGTCATAGTCATGGGAGAGGGGGGGTTGTGTTATGAAGTCCATAGATACTGTGGAGAAGGGAAGCACATGGGGGTCAGCACAAATGGGGACAAGGGGAATAAGGGAATGGTTTGGAAGGTTTTTATTTTGTTGGCATGTCAGACATCCATCTATGAAAATGAATATTTGTTGCCACATTTTTGGCCACCAAAAACTTCACTGGATTATGTCAAGCATCCCAAGCCACCCCAGGTGACCCATAGCTAGGGAGGTATGATGATTGTTGATAATACATTGCCATAGTGCTGAGTCCTTGGGTATGTAGAGTCAATTGGAGTAGTAGATAACCCCAGATCCAATTGCCCAAAATGTTTTTGTAGTCCTGCTCTGGTGGGATGTGAGCCTTGAGCTTGCAAAATCCTGACACCCCTGATCAAACATGACATTGTCAACGTATACCTAGCAACAAAACTCGGTCACTATACGATATAAAAACATTATCTTTATGAGAAGAATCATGTGCTATCCATAGATGATGTCTGTGTCGTCCAGGAGATTGTTAGAAAACATTGGTATCTGTGTTACTATGTTACTATATCACACTGACGCAGAGGATGAAAATGAGGAACGCGACGCGCAGCTCTGGAATGGGCTGCCGTACAAATACGAATACAGACACCTCCGTCTAGACGGTATACACTACGCATTCAATAAGACACGACACGAGATTTGTTTTCGACTGACGCATGCAGTGGCGCGTGGCCGGCCATGAACAACTCGGCACGATACTCCACAGGCAATAGCTCTTACAATAAAACATTCCGTTCCGAGTGAGGTACAGGACACAAACCCAATGTTGTCCATTAACTAGCAATCACCGGCAGTATAGTAGGTACTAGTATACTAGTCTGGACGTCGTCTTCCAAGTCTCACACAAGGAAGACACAGTTCTTACAAGCGGGCCAGATCGTTTCTACATTACCAACAAGTCTACGAAAGAGCCCGCAGAGTAAACGTGACCCACCACTACGACACTGTATCATCAACTAGATCGAGACCTCTCCATGGTAGCCCTCAAGACCTCGAGCCACAATCAGTCCGAACCCTCCACACTCCTGCATCCACAAGAGATATACCCCGAGCCCACCCCCACCAACCCAGGGCACAATTACCATGCTCAATTCCATAAGTGCACATGAAAGAATACAGACGAGGCAAACCACCGACGGGCCTCCCCCACAATAAATAAACGCAGTGTCCTCCACACTCCGAACCACCAAAGGCAGGCTAGCGCGCCCCAGCGAGCATGCTACACCGCCTGCGCGCGCGCTCGAGCGGCGGAAGATGGTCCTCATCGAGCACCATGCGGCTGTCCGCACTAAACGACTCGTCTCCCCCGACTGCAAGCGGCTATCATGAGAACGCACGACCCACAGTACGAACCGAGCGGAACCGGGACTCACCAGAGGACATCGAGCGGTTTGCGGCTGATGGCGTTCCTGAGCCCGATGGCATTGCTGGCGACTGCATGGACGGCGGCGTGGTGTGCACGACCGCGGGTATACGTTTCGGCAGCATCGATCGCCGGCGCTGCAGTGACACCATCAGCCAACGACATACAAGCGAAGCAGGGGTGCAAACCTTGTTTGTACCCGCGACATTGACGCCGTCGAGATCGATGTGGAACCGCTGCTCATCGACGCGCGCGCGTCGCTCGACGCACTCGACGACCCACGCGATCCCTACCACGAACGGGCGCGGCTCACTGCACAACCTATCTCCGCGCCATCAGCCCTTCATACGCGCCCACCGGGTCCTGCAGACACGCTCACCGGTACCGCGTCAGCGTGCTCATCAGCCCATTCTTAAACACAACATGCGTGCACGTCTGGCCTAACCGCTGCTGCGTCTGCAACACCCACCCGGCGGTTCAGCCATCACACTACACCACCCACAAGCACGCACGGCGCACACGCACCTTGGCCCCGAGCCCCCGCAGCATGTCGACAAATAGCCCTCCCGCATCGTCCCCCTCGTCTGTCCGCACGTCCACGAAGATCGTGCAGTCCTTGAGCACCTTGAGCGACCCCGACACAGTGCCCTTGCCCTTCTCGCCCCTTCCCGCGCCGACATGCGCGCCCTTCCCCGCCGCGCCCGGCTCCCGCAACGCCATCGTCGATAAGCGCAGTGAGCGCACGCCGTCCGCACTCAGCGGCGACTCAGACACGTCGCCACCCGAGGATGACGACGGCGCTGGTGGCGTGATAGGGAGCACGGCGAGTGTCCGGGAGAGGAGTTGTGAAGCCATAGAAGCCGGACGCGATGCATCACGCTTCCACTCACTATCTAGCGGTAGTGGCGGCGCCATCTGTCCCCGTCCCAGTGGCCACTGCTGCACCTCCACCGCCAACGGCGTCATGAGCACGTCCTTGTCGATAGCTCTGTTCATATTTACTTCCCAACCATCAATGTGATGGCCCACACCCGTATTCCCGACTTGATAGCCACTCCCATCTGCCCCGGCACTCGCCGCATCGCCGCCCTTTATGGGGCTTCCCTCCACCGTCGGCAGACTGCTCGACCTACTGACACGCTCCCCACGCCCCATCCTGCCAAAGACACTCATGCCTCCACGTCCTCTTGCCCTGCCCGCCACAATGCCCGAGCCAAGGTTGATCGTCATCGGCGCTGGGGCGGGTGTCTTGGCCTGCGCCTGAAACGCCTTAGTACCAAAAGTATTCATGCGACGCAAGCCCAGCGTAGTATCGGAGACACTTCCCGTAGCTTTGCTCGTGCTGGCACTCGCTGCCGCAGAACCGCCCGCGTTGCGAGCGCCATAGAGGCCGAGGCTAGTCCCAGGACGCGACGGGGGCAGCATCTTGAGCTTCTCGAGTGCGATAGAGAGGGTCGAGAGCGAACTGCGCGGGCGGGGCTTGGCGGGGGACGACGCGCTGCGCTTTATCGGAGATGCTTGTTTCGGGAGCGAGAGCGGCTTCTTCGTGGGCGACCCTGCGAGTGGCAGGGTCTTGTTGAGCGACGCGGCGGTTGGCTGTGCGAAGGAGAAGGAGCGTGTGCGCGCGAGCGAGCCGCCAGGTGTCATTAGCTGCGCGGTTGTTGTGGACGTAGACGCGGCGCTGGGGCCTGAGGGCGAGACATGTTAGTAGGGACTTGGGGTGACGCTGGGGACGTGCCTGAGACAGGTGTCTTGGCACGACTGCCACCCTCCGCATCTTTCGCCGGGAGCTGCTTCTGCCTAAGCGTCGCGGAACGCGTTATACGTGGCGCGGTTGTCTTCGTCGGCGCTTTGTGCTTGGTAGACACTACGGATCTGGGCGGGGCAGTCGGTTTTGGTGGTGCCGTAGGTTTGACGGTTGGTGAGAAACACTTGGTGGACACCTCGGAATCGGGAGGCATAAGCGGCTTGAACGACGGCTGCGCGACGGGCATATGGGACGATCCTGGGTCCCGTGGCTTCATCCGCGCGACAACGCGTGAGGGCGTCCTGACCGGCTGCGCAACATCCCGATCAAGGTCTGTGCTACCCAGGATAGATGCGAGCGACGAATCGCCGTTGTGCGAGCAGTGGGTCACGGCCGAAGGCCGTGGCAAGCGGCTTGCTAGAATCCCCGACGTAGAGGGAACTGAAAATGCAGGCGATGTCGATGTAGAGGGCGTGGCAGACGCATGCGACGACGATGACAACGACGACAAAGACGACACCTCGTCAAGCAGTTCTAGCGCTGAAAGTGCGTTTTCACCAGGCTGGCTTTTGGACGGCAGCGGATCAAGCGACACCGTCCGATCCGTAAATGTATGTGCTTTGTTCGACACCGTCCAGGTACCAGTCGATAATGACACCTCCACTCGTGCGTTGGGCACTTCCTGCCCCACGCTCGACTCATCTTTACTATTGCTCTAGAAAGTCCAAACGAAATGTACATCACTGCAGCCGCCATCACTATGAGGAAAAGACTCACTGAATGCGCTGCGGGCGAGTCTACATGTAGTGTGATCAGCTCAGGTGCTTGCAAAGGGGGAGGCGTGGGCGGTAGAGGCGTGAGGGGCGACGGCGGCGGGAAGTAATTCATGCCCTGCGGGAACAGTATGCGTGGGGTGCTCTGTATGCGAAGCCCTTGCCCACGGCGCGGTGTAAACGAGCAAACCCCGAGCGCATCGCGCGATGCCGGCGGCATGTCCACATCGACGTCCATCGCTTCGTTGCCATCGACAATGCGTGGCTCGCTCTTGAACCGCAGCTGCGTACGGGCGGGCGACGCCAACCTGCCCTTGGACGGCGAGCGCACCGATCTGAGGTCAAGGTGCGGGATGGACGACGGGGAGGGTGTGAGTGGGACAGACTGCGCGCGTTTGCGGAGGGGGGTGGGGGTGGGAGTGCCGCTAGACATCGAAACAGGCTTCTTAGGGGTGATGGATGAGAAGTCGAAAGGCCCTGGACGGGGCGTGCGGGAGTTGTACGTTGTTTCCTCTGGATCGTCGACGTTCCGGCTCGTCAGGATCCTAGATGTGGGGAAAGGCTCGCCAACGTTTCTGATGTCCCAATTGCCGTCCTTCTCACTACTTGTCGCTGCACCTAGCCTGTCTTCGCGCGTCTTCATGGAGAATTCGGTATCGTCTTGCGAAAGAGGCAGTGTGGATCAGTGATGTCATCTTGGATGTATCTGTGGACTCACTGTGATTGTGATCACGCTTCGCTTTCTTTGCGAGCCGCTCATCATCAGCACCATCATGCAGCACCTCCTCAGGATATGGTGAAGATGAGCGCTTCTTCGGGAGCATACACCGTGGAGGCCGTGGAGACTGCTCATCATCCACAGCGCGTTGTGCATCATCCAACAAGCAAGAAGCCCGAGTAGCTTCGGACCTGCTGGCCACCAGCTGGCCTTCATTCTCGCGCGCCTTGTTCCGTGCAACTTTCATAGGAGAGTCACCAAAAGATGGCGTGACGAAGTAGCGATCCAGTTTCTGTTGCTGCTGCTGACCGCGAGTGCGCTTCGTTTGTAAGTTAGACATGTGTGCAGCATAAGATTGAAAGTAAGGGAAGATAGGAAAGAAAAGCGATTCAAAAGTCGGCGAGCGAGGGCGTGGGGCCGCTCGTTTCACTTTACAATGGCTTTCAACGCGATGCGACTTACGTAAGGAACGCGATGGTCATCCACGTGACTGTATTGGTCAACGAGTCTCCAATGGACATCTCTTTAAATCAGGTACACACGTTCTTCACGGGCTCGGGGCAATCGCTGCAGATGCGTCGTCGTGATTGAAGGCTACTCACAGCGGGACAGGACAGCATCCTCGAGTTATGCGGTCGGCAGTGGTGGTTTGGGGTATGTTCTCATAGTAAATTATACCTGCCTGCAAGTCGACGACGTCGCGTTGGCTGGATCTACTACGAGACTCGAGTTCATTTTCATTGCACATGCAGGCACCGAACACAATTATATTGTAGTTTACATAACATGGACCATTGTGGTGAAAGGTATAGGGTCATACTTAATGGTAACGAGGGGAAGTACACTACTCGAGGAGGAAGTTGAGTACTAGAGAGACTTGTAGTAAGTACAAAGGGATTGGACATTGGTGTACACGGCGAGCGTTCAAACTACCGGAGGGACCCGTAGCAACGAATGGTGGATGACTGTTACTCAATGAGTTACATTGTTCGCTAAATTCGTGGGGTGGGATAACTGGCATAGCAGCTGGTTGTGGTGAAATGGGATGCCCAAAGGCACAGAATGCCCGTTGGAGATCCTGTAGATCTCCTACTATGTAACTCAGTGTTCACAGAATCCACGTTGTGATTGCGCATCCAGCCCAATCACAGACAACATTTGCAATAACCTACGGTCAGATGGCGTATTGACGTCCATGACCGCCTCCCTTGTGACGCCCCAGGAATTCATCTTGAATAACGCCTGTGTAGCGTCATCCGGCGTGCCCTTGATCTCCGAAATGACCGAGTAACTGTACTACACAGGGAGAGTGGAGGACGTGCGCAGCATGGCGAGAGTGATGTGGTATGTTTAGCATATCTTGCAGAATATAGACGTGCTTACGTCGTGAGTAGACACATCCGCAATACAATCAGACCCATGAGAAGATTAATTCAAGTGCTTTGGTGAACGAGCACGGAAATCATGCATAATCTCCGGTATTGGAGATGTTTGCAGCTCCTCCGTCCGATTGAGGTTCCTACGAACATTGTACGCAGCAGTTCACTCTGCTTAGAGGCCGATCCCGATAGGAAGGTCATCCTTTAGGAATGGGAGACAGACCTGACATAGTCCCTGCACAGGCTGCATGACCCTCAACCTCATCACTGTCAGTATAAGCGGGACTTACCTCAAATGCTGTCTGAGGTAAGAAGCTGTCGTCCTGCACGGGCCCGTCTCGAATGCACGGTCCGAGGAAGGGTTAGAGGTCCCAGACTGCATGGAGTCACGAAGTTCTGGATTCTGAATCACTAAACTTGGACGCGGTCTAGGACTAGGGTGGCAAGCGTTGCCAAACACAGTCGATTCATGTAAACAAATCAAGTCCGATGCAGTACAGTAATCTCTTTCCACTTCATGATAAATCTCCATTGATGACCAGACATTGTGGTTTTTATAGCCCACCTCCCAATCCACCTTGCAATAGTCATTGCTATTTGATGAACTGAGGGCAGGAGAATGAATGAAGCCTGGATGATGTGGCAGAATGTATAAAACCTAGGCACAGACACAGCATTGATGATGATGTAAGGAACCTTCAAACATATAGATTGGATAGTTGAAGAAGCCTCAGGAGGATATCCTGGACAAGAGACATCTGAGATAGAGGAGTGTGTGAGAAGATAAAGTGAACAAATGACACGAGAGTGACAATGACAGAACAAAGAGAGCAACTCTCAGCAGATGGCAGAAATGCTATGAAGATAGAGACAGTACCTGAGATAGAGGAGTGTGTGAGGAGATAAAGTGAACATGCAACAAGAGTGCAACAATGATGTGACAAAGAGAGTGACCCTGAGAAGGGTACTGTCAGGTAGAGAAGGAAGAGATGATGAGATGCATACCTCAGCAGATGGCAGAAATGCTGAGGTGTGTGGGCAAAGAGAGAAAGAAGATATAGATATAGTAGAGTGATGGTAGAGTTGAAGAGGAGCTCTAACTATTAGAACAAACAAAGATCCAAATGGAGAAAGATGTGGGTGATAGTAAATAAATCCATGCAATATGCTTACTGGAAAAAGTGTGTAAGCAGGGTAAACAGTGTCATACAGTAAGGAAAGACAAGAAAAACAACATTATTGAGGGCAGCTGACTGATGATGCAGAGATAATGGTCAAGATGGGACAACTGACTTCTACATCTAGAGTCCATCAACAAAATGGGCTGGTCTTGGAAGACTTGAATACCATTGTGCAAGGGTGTTCAGCTGTGAATTGATCACTGATAGCAATTGTTATGGACTAGTACACCAGATGGGTGGCACTGGCCATACAAGATTCAATAAGAGGCTTGGGCTGTAACATAGCTCCAAGAACATGGCAGATAGAGACAAGAAAGCAGATAAATTGGCTGAACAAGTACACAAGCAATGGCATATTCCATGTTATGAGGCACTTGCTTAGGTACCTTGTAATGGGCTTGTTTTTTTGTTTCTTTTTTCTTTTATCTTACTGACTATAAGTGTAATATTAACTACAGTTGTTGAGCTTAGCTCCAACTTATAGTAAGGACTCTATCTCTTTTTTCCTTTATAGTAGTACAGTATTTACATACTGCGCTGTGAGTTTTACTCTGTCAGGCTTCAATTTATTGGAGCGTTTAGTCTTTTCTTTTATTTTACATTTCTTTTATTTTTCTCTTTGATTAGATTAGATTAGATCTTCTTTCCTTTCAGTCTATCAGATCTCATCTAATCTTTATCTACTTACCTTCCTTTATTACTTCTCTTCTGGGTGCGCCCATGCTGCACATGATGTCATTACTCACTGCAGGTATTGTCTTCATAGACCTGCCCTATAGTTACTGTGCTGGTCTGTGCACTTATAGCTGTAGTATATAGTCTTTAGTAGATAGCTGAATATACTCCAGCTTGTTATGGCTGGCAAATCCTATTCTTTGGAGTGATCCTTAGTCTAGTGCGTGCCGGTCTCCCTTACAGGGATATGTAGGACTACCATCTTACATACTCCAAGTACTATAAAACTTTTCTTCCCTTTATTTATTATAACATTTACTTGCTAAGAACTACTACTATACAATTGGCAAGGACTTCTTCATTCATCTCTGTTTATCTCTCATTCATTTTGTGCTTGTGGCTACATTCACCTTAGCTTACTATGGATGTGACTTAGTCACATGATCTCATTGATTGCTGCACAATTATCATTGATCAGTGAACCTTATGTACATTCATTATTCTTAGAACTCCAATTTTGTATAAGTGGTTGAAATACTGGCAGTCTTAAACCCCAGTCTTGTCAACTTCACAACCTAGGGATTCTCCTATACTGTGCTTGACCTAAGCTTGCTACAATCTTGCTTTGCCCTCTAAGAATCAAGTCTAAGATCTCTTAGTTACCTAAGCATCACTAAGACATCCTAAACTTGTCACCCTGGATCCTTGTTTAGTCATTGGCAGAACCATCCTCATCACTATCTCATTGATCCCACTCTTCATCATCATCAGGAATGTTTACTACATGTATCAAGCACACAACAATTACCTTGTTACCAGGAGTATAGCAACCACAAATTTTCCCTAAGACCATCCAATAGGCCACTCTTAGCACCACATTGGTAACCTTCCATATTCCAACAATTTCATCTGATTTTGTCAAAGTTCATCTGGAGATCTCTGGCTTGAGTGTGGCCATGAATCCCAAATTGAGGGATGCCTTGTAGCATAACATATCCATCTTGTTTTCAGCTTACATTGCTTTTGCAGGCAGGCAGTAAGGACTTTTATCACAGGAACAATACAAATAGTATTTTGGAGATCTCATGCAAATAGCAGCCCTCCTCACTGCAAGTACCTGCTAGGGTACATAGTTAAGGTGACCATTGACTGTGAAGTTGCTAGTGAATGCAATGAAACAAATGCTTGTGTGGAAAAGCACACTCGTGGAGAAGAGACAGGTGCTGCATGAGGAAAAACTCACTTGCTAATTAAAGCTAATGGTCCTAACTGATGCTAATTATATTCTATCTCTAATGCAACTTCTAATTATGACTATTTATCTTCTCTAAATCCATCTCTAATAGTTTTCCCAGAGCCAGTGAGGTTTATTGGGTGCAACATGGGCCTAGATGATCATATTTTTATTCTATGTCATGACACTAGCAGTACACAGCACAAGCCACCATGTTGCTACCAACCATTTCTATCCAGTGGATAGAAATGGTGGATAGTATCCACCACTGCTTGGGTTGGCACAGTAGCACTACACTGTTATGCATTACCGTTCATCCCTTCACTGTAGTCACTTGCACTGGCACCAAATGCCAAAGGGCAACTAGCCCTCCGGTCCTGGACCACCGGCGTTCTGCACGGGTGAGGTGTAGTGGGGTGTGTGGTCTGCTGAGAGCCTGGGGGTATGGCCGCATTCGGTATACCTGCACGTATTCTCCCACCTCCACCCGCCACCCGCCCTCACCCTCACCGGTGCCATCTCGCCCCGCCTCTGCTCTCCCCTTTCCTTAATGCTAGCCCATCGACGATGGTGATGACTAGCGTGGCGTTATCGTCATCATCGTTGTCGTCATTACCCACCTTCTCCCTCCCCTCGCCATTGCCCTTGTCTCTCGTCCCCACTCTCGATTCTCACGCCCTCGGCCCTTCTCCTTTCTTCCTTGGGCGCGCCCTCCCCCAGTCTCGGCTGTGCCCTCGCCCTCGGCCCCTCGTCTACGCCTCACCGTTGCGGAGCAGGACACATGATACCGGTGCGAGTGAACGAGGGGGCAATGAGTGTGATGGGTGTAGTGAAGTTATGTGGCCACCGGCCCCACAGATGCGAACCTAGCCTGCAGGGGACAAGGTGAGCTGAGGCAGCGGATGGGATCCCTCCGCAGTGTGCTCGAGCTGCATGACCGGATGAGTCGCTTCCACGGGGCAAGAACCTTGGCCTGTGAGCCAAATATGGCGAGATAAGATGCTGCTCACGGCCATCTTGCCAGTCAGGAGTGGTGTGCGCATGCGTGAAAGGCCTTGAAGTGATGAGTACACTGTTGGGACATGCTGTTGAGGATGATTTGGAAGGAAGAGCGAAAGAAATGTGCCATGCTCTAAGGTTGACAGCGATACGTCACCTGAGCTTGTGATAACCACACAACCCTATTGAAGACTGAGGAAACAAACCATGAGCGGGGTAACCTGAGTGTATCCCCAAGTCCTAACAGGTCCGCACGTTGCACATGCAACACGCTGGCTGCGGCGCTGCGCGGCCACTTTCGTGTACAAATGTGTCCGCTGGGGCACGCTAGTGCTATCTCTAACAAACCCTCGTGTATACTAGACGTAGAACGACCGTCTTATACCGAGGTCGGCCACGGAGATTATGTCTACACGATACTGATGGTAGCGAGGAGGTATTGGATTATGTGTCTGAGCCAAAGTAATGATTACGATGACAATTAGCTGTAGAATAGCTCGTGACCAATGAACATGAATGTTGGCCCGGTAGCGGGACCAGAACCTGGGCTACAAGGCTGGGCTACAAGGCTGGGCTGATGGGCTAATAGCCCGTTGTTCTATTGATAGCAGCAACGTTCTGGATCCCCTTGGTATATGACACAGCCACCCTTTAATATCGTGCTCGTGCCGACGTTTTTTGACTTCATCGCTTCACTGTGCCGCCGCTGCTCGAGAAACGTATATAAAGGCTGGCCGTCTTCTCCAGAACAGCACAAATACACACTTGAGCTCTCAGCCCTAGTACCAATCAGTCACTCGCTCTACCATGTCACCCAAGCCCAGATCTGCCAGGTCCGACCCCCCAGAGGTCCTGACCTACTGCTTCAACAAGAAAATGGCCTACGTGACCCTCGCAGAGTCACACGAGGTCTGTACACCATCTTCTTCATACCTTACATCCACCGAGCTGACCGTGTCTCTGAAATCTGCCTCCAGCAAGCCATCGAGTACGCGCGCGAGGTCTTCCCCGAGCTGAAGGACGTCGCCGACAAATCCATGTCGTTCGAGGTCCGCGTACGCGCACACGGCGGGAAGGGCGTCGTGCGCATCGGGCCGATGGCCTGGGCGCAGGTCACGCAGACGTTCACGCGTTTCGAGATCATCGACGTCCGCGTCGAGGACCCCGTGCCCCCGCCGCCCGGCTACATCGAGCGCGACCTGGAACAGAAGCCCTCGGCGGACGCGCATCGCGCGGGGACCATTGCGGCGTCGATGAACAAGATGAAGCGCTTCTTGTTGTAGAGGGCATCATCCCGAGAGGCGTGGGCACCACGAATGCAACCCAGCCCGCATGCGCCAGCGCGGTCACCCGTCGACCCTGACGTCGTTCCATCACCGTCAACCTTGTCATCTCCGCCATACATTGCAGCCATTTTGTCTTCGCGAAAGCGAACCTAACTATGGGGCGGGAAGGGTGAAGACCGGGACTAACTTCAGACATCACGTACACATCCTATCTTATGAGGACTTTTTGTAGACTTACATTTACTTTACTCCGCCTCGGTGAGGTAGTGTTAGACTGAATCACCGCGATCCTGCCTGGGGTTATCCTTCTCGAGACTGCCAGACGCCCAACATCGCTCCACGATGTGCACCAGGCTTACGGACTGGCATCTCAGGATTACTCAGGATCCGATCTACATAATGTATTGCAGTGATCTATACTCTTTCCATTGTTTAGTGTATTTGCTTTTTTGTACCCGCAGAAGCACGATATAAACCTTATACTTCTCTCGAACTTACACTGCCGTGCTTCTCATCGATCCCCATAAATTCGATCGCTGACGGATGTTGGGCTTAGCAGCAATAAAGCCTCAACTACAACGTACACATCTCTGCTGGAAATGGGACGCTGTTCAAGAAGCGCGCGAGCACCGAGGAACAGCACGGCCACTAACGGGGGTTGAAGCACTGGTACGTACTGCATCGGCAAGAATTCTTTGGGGGTAGAATCCCTCGCTCTATAGCTCAGGGCGGGAGGCAGTCCTATGACAGTTGTCCCTCCCCCACATGCTCCACTGAAAAAAGAAGAAAAAAAGAAAAAAAAAAAAGAAATGAGATGAACTTTTTGACTTTTGGATCTTCTTTTGCTTTGCGACTGTGTCTTACAAACAAAATCGGATTATAGCCTCGACAGACGCACCTCCTCCAATTAGCACACATGCTCTATTCTGAAGGGCAACTTGGGGACAAAGAGACGTAACACGTACTTCATCACTCTTTCTGGCCTATTAGCCTCATTTAGGGGAACAAAAGTTGCGTGAATAAACGAGGGCACAGCCTTCAGCTGAAGGCTATGTAAGGAATCATGTCAACTGGTCAGCCTTCGTGCGAACCGTGTGCGTCGAAGCTCGAACGGTCTAGAAGCTACTTGTCTTTGTCTGCCATACGCATGCGTGCATAACTTACAGTGACCTGGCAGTGGACACATGCGCAGTACTAACATGCGCAGTACTAACATGTGGGCAACGTCACGCCCGGGAGCCTAGACCCTCATCTCCACGAGTTATCCACAATGCTACAGCGAGGCTCACACACGATCGCCATCATGATGTTTTTTTCTCGAATCTGCAATGCGTATACTACCCTCACAGGGCAAGCTTTCGTGGACGCCCAACATCGTGGACGCCTCGAGCCACAGCAAACCACCCCGATGGTATGGCCTCCATTCCAGTGTATTGAGGAACGTACAAGCGTTCCAGGCTCTATCCTGGACGCAAGTCAGAGGACGTGAAACGGGGGCCCTCATCACACAGAGCTGAACATGTCGTCTTTGGGGCACGAAATAGCTACAGACATAGGCGCGGCACAGCGAGCTGTGCACGGGCTGGAGAGGCCCCATGGAACGATCACGCCAATGAGCTGTGATATCTGTAACCCCAAAAAAACGCATCCTCGGTATACAATCAGGTCGAAACATGCAGCCAATCATTTTACAGTGTCAGCGCATGTTCCGTCCACGCGCGAAGCGCACAGTACTCACGGCGAACTGGAGGTAGAACCCAGCACTCAGTGTCCCAGCTCAGGTGCGACTGTGCCGCAACAGAGCCTTGCTACGGAACGTCGCGTTGTACTGCAGGAGGTTGTTGATGTCGCGCACCCAGTCGTCCTCCTTGCCCGGACCCGCACCGTGTACGTCTTTGGACGGCTCGGCGATGGACGATCGGTTGATGCACGGGATCGGGTGCACGGACGCGCGCACGGTGACAGACTCCCCGGGACTCAAGATGTGCGAGACCTGCCCGTCCATGGACACGCCGGCGGAGGCGCGGCTGCGGTCGCCGATCTGCATGGACGTCAGTGGGAGGCGAACAAGCCTAGGGTCAGGGCATCACTGGCACTTACCCGAAGGGTGATGGATGACGACGCCGGGAAGACGAGTGGCCGGAACGACAGGCTCCGTGGGCAGATGGGTGTCAGCACGAGCGCACTCAGCGACGGGTGAACGATGGGCCCGCCGGCCGAGAGGGAGTACGCTGTGGAGCCTGTCGGCGTGGACACGATTAAGCCATCGGACTAAGCGAGGGCGTCGACTTGAGGAACACGCGGGAAATGATGCTAGAGACATACCACAGCTTCTGTCAGATGTTGACCATCTACAAATGCGTCGATGGTATTGAGATGAGGGCTTGATCCACGGTGCAGCGCTACCTCATTCATGACCTGCCAGCCTATCAAGCGCCAACTAGTACGGGATGCCACATGAAGGAAGTGTGGTATTACGAACCTTCCCCATCGTTGCCTATTTGCTTTCCGTCTTTGTCATGGAAAATGCATGACAGCCGCATACGGTATAAAACTGTCGCCTGTCCTTGGAAGACGCTCTCCACCGCCTTAGCAAAATCGTCGACGTCTGGGAAAAAACATTCTCGGTGATGCCAGCCAGGATAGGACAGGATGAACAGACGCACGGAACGGGAGCAGGAAACCAAGTGTACCCATCGAGAAACTCAGGACAGGTGGCACGGCGCCGACCTTGAAGAGCGAGGACGCGTGCAGGATGGTCCCGTCACCCCCCAGCGTGATGACCAGATCGATCTTCTCTGCATTGTCTCCTGCACACACACTCCTACTTCAGCGCAAGCACCACACACAAGCAAGCAACGGGGCCCACCTGGCTGCCAAACCTCGACGCCCGACGGGATGTCCTGCCTGTCCTCGTGGAATACCCTCACGTCTGGGTAGTTTTCGTGCAAATGTCTGTAGCGACGCGTCTACGGGTGAGCAGGGCCAGGAGCACTAATGCCTGAGGAGGCACCTCACGTAAGGAAGGTCTCGATGGTGTCGATGACCGGCAGCGTCCGCAGCTTGTTAACGATGAGGATCGACTTGGGCACCGCGATATGCCTGTCTTCAGCCGCCGCACGGGTGAGCGCCTCGCGACAGCATAAGCAGAGGGATAGGAAAATGAATACACGCACGTAGCAGAGAGCGGCTTGAGTGACGATGTCCCCGTGGTAATGAATCTGCGCCCGGGCTTCGAGTTCCATTGATACGCGAGCCACGTCGACTTGCACCAGTGCGTGTAATGGCTCACCCTCTGCACGGGCGGTCTATAGCGGAGGCATCGGGAGATAATAGGTGGGGGAAACATTTACGCTGAGTGGGTCAAGCGATTCAGAGAGTTTGGTGAGCCAGCTCAAGACTGGCATTAAAAAAAGGGTAAACCGTTCCGGCATCCTATTTGGAATTAGAACCTACCCATAAATGGACTGTTTGTGTCGATCTTCAATACAATCGACCATATATGAGTATTTATTGTGGCTTATGCAACTATGTCCCAATCAATCACATCTTGAATTTCAAGACAGATACGTAGACGTTGTTGTTGAGGTACTGTGGTATTGGACAACATACCCTGCCAGGTTTCAACTCAGGCTCACCGCCACTGATTTCCCATGACATATGATCTGACTTGAAGGGAAAGCAAATGTATTCCGACCATATCAATAAGCTATTGGACTTGGCTCAGTTTCATAACTTACTGGTTACATCTTACATGTGCATCCACTGGCATCATTGTTGTGGGGTATCCTAGAGGACATGGAGGGTGAAAGAAGATAGTGGAGGATGGGCCGCGAAAATAAATACAGCACAGTGAATAGTGGTTTTGATCCAAGTATTGGTACTAGTGTAAAAACCTGTTGCGTTGCAACATTGAGTTATAAAGTATCATCTGTGAAAGTATACCTAGCTTATTGCAACAGAAAATCGTACTCTATCTATCTACAGACCAATTCTGATTATCTCTCCAGCTGACACATTACCTTATCTATCTACAGACCAATTCACAATCAAATATTTATCTATGTCATTATACATAAGCTGCAACAGACCTTGTCAATGTCCCTGTCCTGTCCCCATCCCTATTGATCATCACTGGCTATCAGCCATGGAAACCCATACCTATAGTAATGATGGCATGCAGTAGTATTGTAGGTTACAAACAGATAGAAGGACCGAAAAAAACACCTCTCAAACTGTGAAAGCACAAAGCAAAACAGAAACATCAACTGTATGGTTACTATTGTAGACTGGAAAACCAATAGATCCATACCCATACCCATACCCATACCCAGGCATACCCATTGGCAAGGCCTGTGTAGGTGTATTGTACTGACAACAATCACTGCTCATACATGTCCCTGTCCATCAACCCCAGAACCCTGCACCTGTGAAAGAGATGATTGTCAGAAAATAAAATAAAAGATATGGTAATCAGCATTGCAAAGTATTTAAGTGTAGATGCATAATAATAGAAGACTATGATTGTACAGCTAAAGTACCCTGCCTAC
>QLPN01021950.1:6237-23795 GCA_003314395.1 Albatrellus ellisii
ACAGCTTACAGATGCGCAGCAGCTGTGGGAACGATCCCCGAGATGACCATAACGACAGTAAGTAAGATATCCAATAAGATGAGATAAAAGATAAGATGAAGATCTTATCTTATCAGATGATCTAAAGATAAGCATAAAAGAAAGTAAAGAAAAAATAAAATAACGGTAGGGAATAAAGTCAGCGGTAGGAGTCTGACATCTTTCAAGTATTGACAAACAAACTTGATGCAAATTGTCTCATCACCAGTTGTTTTGGCAGTGAAGAGGAGTTTAGTTTTGTCCATGTGGGACACATACGTGAAAGTGACAGATTGTGCCAACGATGTGTCAGTACATATATACGAATAGGGGTATGGGAATTCAGGGTCCTGAAGAAGAGGAATGGATTCCATGGTAGGGGATAGCATTTCCATGTAGAGTTGCACCAGAGAGTTCAGAGCTTTCTTCAGTGCACTGAAATGACGCACAGCTACTGTACACATCTTAGTGTCGGTTTCATGCCAGAAGAGAGGCAGAACAGTCAAAAGAACTTGTACATTTGGATGACAACTCCAAACACCGGCCAAGAAGCCGATGTGGGCACCTTAAAAGTTGTGTCAGTACAAGTAGGTAGCTGTACGATGCTGATAACTTGCCAAAGAGAGTTATGAGCATACATGGATATCTAAATCTGGGCTTCGAGGGCTTCAATTTGGACTTCATGATAGGGTTTGTTACCCCGATGTAATATAAGGCTACTTGATTGTATGGTTCGGCATCAGTAGATCCTATCTTGTTTTTAGTCTTGAGGATAGCATAGCGATAGCCTCTGTACTGTATGTCAGCATCAATAGAGAATTTGGTATTGAGAATTCCTGAGGGCTGCATGCAGATATCGTATTGCTGGAGGATGGCCAGAAACACTTTGACTCATTGCATCTCGGTTGGAAGAAAATCGGACATTCATTCCAACAATGCCCAGACCAAAGTGTTATCTTCTTTTGTTGGCTCATGGTTCTCACAATCATTGACAAATTGGCTGAAGATTGGATGAAGTAGTGTGGGGGGTATGATGTGAGCAGCTTCAGGTGGTCGACTGTAATGAATGGTATGCTCTTTGTTAAGCTATAGCACTTTGAAATCTACAGGTTTCGCCTGGTTGGAAGGAGCTTTGTCGGGGAATCTGTTGGCATACTCGATACATTTTTTCTCCATTCTAAATACAGAAGCTGAAGTTGGAAGAGGATGGTAGCCATGATGAGATTGGGCTGCAACAGCTAAATAGCCAGTTTTGGTTAGTAGAACAATGGTGATGAGAAGAGCTGCTCGCACTCACTAGGATTTGGCTTCTGCATGATCAGGTGGAGATTCTTTTGATTGCTTTCCTTGAACTCTATCCAGACATCCTCGCTACTGTCCAGCTGGTCCACAAAGGCTGAGAGTTTGCCAAGGGCCATGACACGATCTACAAGAGTGGTGTCTGGGGCTATTGGAAGATCATCTCTGACATAGACCAGTGTCGACTGCTGAATGTTCAGTGGCAGCCAGACGTATCATGGCGATGTGACTTGCCTTCCAAAGTACAAGATGTGGTGCATCGACTCCACACAGAGGGCCATCTATGCAGTCGTTCCAAATGTCCTTTCTCAACTGTGCCACTATCAAGCCAGGGTAGATTTCAATTATAGAAGGTATGTGATCATCCTGAACCAGATACCAGATCATAAGATTTTCATCTGTTGCCACAGACATGGCAGCTGGAGACGATGGATGGGACAAGAGTGTAGACACTGTAGCAAACTGAGCGGGACAGATGTGATCGATTGAGTGTTGAAAACTCCTCCATCCAGTGGCACTGCATGTGTTACGAGGCACTTGCTTTGGCACCTCGTAATGGTTTCTTTTTCTTTTTTTCTTTTCTACTTACTAGTAAAGTGTAGTATTATTACTACAAGTGTGAGCTTAGCTCCACTTTACTTAGTAAGGACTTATCATTTTCTTTCTCTTTTATAGTACTTAATTATTTACATACTTAAGTGTGAGCATAGCTCCAAGTACTATATTAGATTTATCTTTTTCCTTTTTATCTTTCTTTATTTTATTACAACATTTACTTGCTAAGGACTATTACTATACAATTAGCAAGGACTTTGCTAAGAGCGGCCTATTGGACAATCTTAGGGAATGTCTATAATGTTACTCCTGGTAATCAAAGTTTGGATCTGTGCTTGATGAACGTGATAGAGGTTCCTGATGACGATGAAGAATGGGATCAATGAGATAGTTATGAGGATAATTCCACCAATAATGATTCGAGGATCCAGAGTGACGAGTGTAAAAGGTCTTTAGCGATGTTTAGTGGCTTAGAGTTTTTAGACTTAGTTCCTTGAGAGATGAAGCGAGGTTGTGACGAGCTTAGATCAAGCGCAGTATAAGGAGAATCCCCTAGATTGCGAAGTTGACAAGACTGGGGTTTAAGACTGCCAGTTTGTCAACTATTTATACAAGACTTAGTGATCTAACTATAGTAAAGTTGCACAGTATTGTGCAGTAAGTACGCGTCCATGTGATATAAGTGGCTCAGCCACAAGCGCGAAATGAACAAGATATAAACAAAGGTAAATAAGAGCGAGAAATGGGAGTCCTTGCTAATTGTATAGTAATAGTCCTTAGCAAGTAAATGTTATAATAAATAAAGAAATATAAAGGAGAAAAAGATAGGTCTAATATAGTACCTGGAGCTATGCTCACACTTAAGTATGTAAATACTTAAGTACTATAAAAGAGAACAGAAAAATGAGTCCTTACTAAGTAAAGTGGAGCTAAGCTCACACTTGTAGTAATAATACTACACTTTACCATAGTAAGTAAGATAAAATTAAAATTAAAATAAAATAAAAAAACGCGTTACGAGGTGCCAAAGCAAGTGCCTTGTAACAGACTTCCCTTTTTCGCTCTTATTTACTCTTATTTGTCTCATGTTCATTTTGCGCTTGTGGCTGAGCCACTTATATCACATGGACGTGTACTTACTGCGCTCTACTGTGCATTTTTGTTTACTTACTGCACTTTACTGCACAACTGTACTATAGTTAGATCGCTAGTTTTGTATAAATAGTTGACAAACTGGTGGTCTTAAACCCCAGTCTTGTCAACTTCGCAATCTAGGGATTCTCCTTATACTGTGCTTGACCTAAGCTCGTTACAATCTCGCTTCACTCTCTCAGAACTAAGTCTAAGAACTCTAAGTCACTAAACATCGCTAAGACATCTTACACTCGTCGCTCTGGATCCTCGTATCGTTATTGGTGGAATCATCCTCATAACCATATCGTTAATCCCGATCTTCATTGTCATTAGGAACCTCTATTACGTGCATCAAACTCAGATCCAAACTTTGGTTACCAGGAGTAACATTATAGACCTTCCCTAAGACCATCCAATAGGCCGCTCTTAGCAGCATGCCCCTAGCATAGGGTTCCCTCATTGGCTCAGCTTTCCCTGACTGATGCAGCTGCGGCTAACATCCAACAATGACAAAGACAGGGGCTGGTGGATGATGTACAGGAGTGCCTGATACCTGGTGAGTAAGTAAAGGTCAGGCTACCCACAATCATATCAGCAAAACTACCAAAAAAAGGCTGCACTGTGGGTCACTGTGCAACTACTTCCTGTGAGCATTTAGAAGTGTTAGATGGACTCTAGATCTAAATTTTTGAGTCCCACCTGTGAACTTTCAAATTGTAGAGTGCCCATTTAAATTGTATAAGACATAACAACTCTAAATCAATAACAATAGAATTCTAGATCATTAGACTGCCCCATTTTAAATAATACACTATGATGATGACAGCCATTTCTTTCTGCAGTCTCTGGCCAATGATGATCTCCATGAGGAGTTCTTCAACATGGTGGCATTTGTGTGCCAGCAAGAACAAATGGGCCTTCACTACCATAATGGGCATTGGTGTCAGACTCCTATCACTGACTTTATTCCCTGTCTCATATTTCTTTTTATATTCTTTTACTTTCTTTTATGTTTCTCTTTAGAACATCTGATTAGATATCTTACTTACTGTCATTGTGGTCTTCTCAGGGATTGGTTCTCACAGATGCTGCACATCTGTCAGTAGTATACCCACAGCTGCTGCACTCTAGTTACTGATAGACCTGCCCTCATGTACTGTGCCTGGTCTGTGTGTGTGTTCCAGTACTATAAGTAGTTAGGTAGCTAGATGAATAGACCCCAGCTTGTTACAGCTGGTTCCATCCCTTCTTCTATGGCTGAGACTCCTCACCCCTTGGCTTAGATCCAAGGCAGCTCTCATTAAGGAGGCAAGGATATGTTGGGATTAGGTAGGACTCATGCTATGAGCATCTGTTGTAGGCTTGTCAATCCTGACAATTGGGTGACTTCCTGTGAGAACCTAGAAGCTCCAGATGGACTCTAGACCTAAACAGCCAAGAAGCTGATGATAGCTAAGACTTATGTAATCCAGTTTAGAGTCTGGAGGGGGTCTCTAAACTTTAAATCAGGGAAGGGGGTACCCTCTCCAGATTCTGCAAACTCAATATCAGTACTCTGGATTGTTTTGCTGAGATGCTGAGACCCAGAACTATGGCTCAATAAATGTCTACCCTTGCAGAATTCTTTGCCATGGTGCCATGCACATCACACAATGTTGAAATGAATGGTCAAACACTCACAAAATGGCACATTTGTCCTAGGGAGGTGGGGGGGGTAAAGGTAGGGCAATCACACAAAGGTGTACAAAACAAAGTAACCAATTTTTATGTGCCTAGACCCTGCATCTGCACTGCACCCATGTTGCAAGATCACATAAGCATGGACATACCACACCTGATCTCCAACACACAAGTCCTGGCACATGCCTCTTCCATGCTAATTGTAAGGCCAATGCTAGACATCAAAACTGAACAAGAGGAGAAGACTAAAACAAAAGATAATCACACTTCAAAGGCTAGTGGATATCCCAGATATATAATCAGCTAAGTAGAACAGAGAAAAGGAGAAGCTACTGTACCTAGCAGATATCCCAGATGATCAGAACTGGGGAATAAATCCTATGTATATATAGTACCCTAGAGCATGTACAGACCATGCAGTACAGTATAGGGCCAGAGAATGAGAAAGTAAAGTAATGATGTCATACCTAATAATAGAGGGGATGCATCAGTGCTGACTGAGGCTCTGCAGCAACTGTGGGAGTGATTGGTGATACTCTGCAGCAGGTGTGAGAAGGATTGGTGAGCATCCACAGTAACAGTGAGAAAATGAGTCATAACTAAATATAGAACTGGCCAATCAGAGATCAGATGACATATACATCATCGGCCAATAGAGACGAACAAGAGGAATGCATGACTGCGAGAATCACTTCATTAGATCAGGAGCAATTGTAAGATCTATGATGATAGAGTCATGTAAAAATATAGGAAAAATGAGGAAAAATTAGAAGTGGCCTGACACCAATGTTCATGCTGTCACTACCCTTGAGCAGTGCTGTGGCATGCCCATCACTGCCAAGGCCCTCACCATCCTACATGCCCTTGCCCCACTGGGTTCAGAGGCCTTGTACTTCACTATCTGAACTCAACCATGCATGTCATCTCACTCCAACAAATCTAAAATTTTGCTCTCATTCCTACCACTGTCTCATACTATTTGTCATTTACCCTCCAAAGTCTGTTATATACACTTTGACAAATGCAAGATGCTCAAACCTGCTGGAGGTTTGCATATGGCTCAGTAATTTACATGCTTGACAGGTAGGTACATAAGGATGTAGCAGATGCAGCTGCCATGCCTATATGGTGCACATGCATGGGCTGCCAGTAGAGCATCAAAAGCAAAAGTGCAGGGGGTGGCATGGGCACATCCTGTAGCTGCAACACCTGCTGCAGTGCTGTCATCAGTGGCTGTGTCAGTGGCTGTGTGGTGGCCAGGGGGATGAATGACTGTGGTGACTGTAATGAGCTTGTATGCATGGAGGGCAGCACTGTTGGTTTTTCACTACCTTACAATGCTGATCACACTGTTTACTTATTAAGTATACTTATCTCTATCTCATCTTTTTGGTATTTCTTTTCTCTTTATGGTTTGAGCTCCTCTTCAACTCTATCTTGCTCTTACTATATCTTCTTTATCTCATCATATTCTCACCTCAGCACTTCTGCATGTGCTGAGGTAAGTATCTCTTCTGCTCTCTGAGCTCTCTTCTGACATACCTGCTCTATGCAGCTCTCTCTTTCTTCTGTGTACCCTCTACCCTCTGGTACACATCTTCTCTATCTTACAGATGTGGTCTTAAGGCCCTCTGCTTTGTCTTACCAAGGCTATAGCCTTGTCTCTTGCTAGAATGGCCTTTGGGCTCAACACTTATCTATTTTATGTCATGGTGTTTGCATCCCTAGCTGTGCTGCCCAGATTTTATCAAGCACCACAGGGATGATGAGTCAGCCATGCTGAGTGGGACAGTGGGAGAGTCACAGTATGGGAATGTGAGTGCACACACACATGGCAGGAGCTGCAGCTAGGTAGGCCTAGTGCACCTGCCACATCAAGTGAGTGTCATATGAGACATAGGTGACCTGATTGGGAGACATTGGGGTGAGGGATATGTAGTGAATACCAAGTGGCTGACAATCCACAGCCAAGGGTAAATTTGAAGGTTTCAACATCAATACCCATTGTGGTAATGAAGGCCCATTTGCTCTTGCTGGCACACAAATGCTGTCATATTGAATGACTCCTCTTCATGGAGATCATCATCATTGGCCAGAGACTGCAGCAAGCCATGGCTATCATCATCCATGGTATTCATAGTGTATTATCTCAAATGAGGCAATCTAACAATCCACAATTCTATTGTTATTGATTTAGAGTTGATATGTCTTATACAATTTAAAGGGGAGCTCTACAATTTGAAAGTTCATGGGCAGGACTTGAAAATTTAGATCTAGAGTCCATCTAGCACTTCTAGATGCTCATGGGAAGTCATCCACTAAGGTAGATGACTTTCATAATTGACCAACATCATGTGCTTAGTATGACAACTTCTGAAGGAGGAAATACTTTGAAAACTTACAACAAAAGGCTTGTTTTGCACAGAATGAACATTTTTCTTGGAAATTGGTTTCCAACATTTTGTTGGTATATACTATAGACATGTGAACCTATACTGACTTTGAGAAAAAGTTATGATATTACAATGAAATAGCAAAAATTATGAGAAACCCAATTAGGCATCAAGCACATCAAGTGTGTTGTGCCTTAAAAAAAGTTCTGCATTGCTATGCCAAATTTGTTTCTCTTATTTCTCAGTCATTTTTAACTCCTTCATTGTAAAATTATGGAAACATACAATAAACAACTATCATAACAAATCTTGGTCACTGATTTCCTGATTTTTTCTTTGCAGTTGCAGGAAGAGCATCCCATGGTTTGTCTGAGGTAAAACTTCCTAATCTGACTGGGATTGTCACACAAAAGTAACACCACATGACATTGGTTGATTATGAAAGTCATCTACCTTACAACTATAGCACTGGTTGCATGGTATGCACAATTAAGTACATACCCTGGCAGACAGTGGTAGACATTTGGGGCAGTTTGCAGTTGTTGCCAGCATGTGTTACCAAGCACTTGCTCTGGCACCTCATAATGCTTTTTTTCTTTTTTCTTTTCTTATCTTATTTACTATAAGTGTAGTATTAACTACAGTTGTAGAGCTTAGCTCCAACTTATAGTAAGGAATCTATCTTCTTCTCCTTTACATACTAGAGTGTGAGCTTAGCTCCAAGTACTATAAAGCAATCTCTTTTCTTCTTTATCTTTGTTTATTTATTTACATTTACTTGCTAAGGACTACTACTATACAATTAGCAAGGACTTGTCTTACCTCATCTTTATTTGTCTTTGTTTATCTCTTGTTCATTTCATGCTTGTGGCTATGTTTACCTTAGCTTACTATGGATGTGTCTCAGGTCACATGACTCCATTGATTGCTGTGCAATCATTGTTGATCTGTGAACCTTATTTACAGTTACTATTCTTAGAACCCCAGTTTTGTATAAATAGTTGAAAGACTGGCAGTCTTAAACCCCAGTCTTGTCAACTTCACAATCTAGGGATTCCCCTATACTGCACTTGACCTAAGCTCACTACAACCTCACTTTACTCATTAAGAACTAAGTCTAAAATCTCTAAGTCACTCTATGTGTCACTATGACATCTTAAACTTGTCACTCTGGATCCTCATTTAGTCATCAGTGGTATCATCCTCATCACTATCTTGTTGATCCCACTCTTCATCATCATCAGGAATGTTTACTATGCCTATCAAGCACATACCAATTACCTTGTTACCAGGGGTATAGTTATCACAAGCATTCCCTAAGACCATCCAATAGGCCACTCTTAGCAAATGACATAGGAGTAAGTACTAATCTCAGTCTTTTCATAAAAGATTGAGGGGAAAGAAAACTATGTGAGGAAAATTTTCTATAAGTAATGGGTCCATCCATATCATCCCTGAGTCCTGCAAGAGGTCTGTGTGGCACAGTTTCCAAGTCATGCTTTCACAGTCACCCAGTCACCCAGTTGCCATCATGCTGTCACATGTTCACTGTCACACATCACTGTAAACTCCAACAGTTCCCTCATCCCTTGTCCTAGATCCAAGGCAGCTCCTATTAAGTCCTCTAAAGGAGGCAGGGATAAGTCAGGTTTGTGAGGCCTTTGTGTTGACATTCCCTTTTGGTATTTTGCTGTGCACTCCTTCACCACATGGCTACCTTGTGTTGGTTTACTCACACACTCTGTCATATGTGGTTTGACACACACCTTAGGGCATTTCTCTCCTGGTCTGTGCACCATGTAGTTAGGTACTTAGGGTCTGGGTCTGGGACATTGCTAGTCAGTTGATTACTCTACATTGCTCCCTCATCATGTATTGGGGCTCACTCATTATCTTCATCTATTCTGCAATCATGATGTTGCTCTTTGCCCTTTTGGGCCTTCTACCCTCTCTGTACCCACTGTGTCCCTTCAGGCCTCCTTTAGTGGAGTGCTCTGGGCTTAAGCTTAAGGACTGATGCACTGTTCATCATGCTTCAATACTTTGCAACAATACCCATCATCAGTTGGCCAGCCCTGACAGTGCCAAAGCAAGTGCCTCATAACAAATGCATATTTCTTTTTTCTCTTTTTTCTCTATCTTACTCACTATTAGAGCATAGTTTAAAACTGCAGCTGTGAGCTTAGCTTCACTCTACTTAGTATGGACTCATTTCCATTCACCTTTACAGTACTATGGTATTCTTATACTTAGCTGTGAGCCTAGCTCCAAGTACTGTAAAGTGCCTTCATCTTTTTCTTTATTTATTTATTATAAAATTTACTTGCTAAGGACTATCACAATACATTTAGCAAGGACTTATCCTTATCTCACTTCATCTTTATTTTGCATTTGTTTATCTCTCATTTCACTCATGCTTGTGGCTATTTACTTATAGCTTACTATGGATGTGACTGAGCCACATGATCTCATTAATTGCTGCACAATCATCATTGATCTGTGAACTTTATATCTTTAGTCCTATTCTTAGGACATCTTGTTAGTATATATGGTGGCAAGCCTGGTGGTCTTAAACCCCAGTCTTGTCAACTTCACAATCTAGGGATTTCTCCTACACTGTGCTTGATCTAAGTTCCCTCAGTCTCATCTCCAAGAACTAAGTCTAAGATCTCTATGTCACTAACCATCACTAAGACATCTTACACTGATCACCCTAGATCCTAAGATAGTCATCAGAAGCATTATCCTCATCACTATCACCCTTATCCCTCTTTTCATCACTATCAAGAAGATCAATCTTATTGTCTTCAATGATCTCATTGCCAGGAGCACCATATTAAATCATCCCTAAGACCATCCAATAGGCTGCTCTTCGCAGCTGGTGCTACAGTGCTATATGGAGATAACAAAAGATCAATTGACATTGCCAACAATCCTGTAACTGGCAGAGGATTGAAGCACATCAACATTTGTTTTCACTTCATCTGACAATGTATTTCTGACTCTTCTATTACCTTACACTGACTTCCCTCTGCTTCTGTTACTGCTGACACTTTAACAAAACCATTACCCCTTCCTGCTTTTCTTCTTCATTGTACCTCTCTTGGACTCCTTGACATGTGTCCCCAGTCAGGGCAGGTGTTGAACTTTCTCATGCTTTACTCTCTGTCTCATGCTTACTATACTGTGTCACATCTTCAGCCACCATCTTGTATGCAGTCTGTGTGCAGTCCAAGTTTGTACTTATACCTGCAATTGTGTACTTGATTGAATCATGACCTCTGGGCACTAATCTTCTGGCTTCCTTGGTTCTTCATAGGCTTGCAGGCCTTCTTCTACTACCAGATGGTCTATGTGCTGTTCATGTCCCTGCCCATCTTTCCTCACCCTATGGATGCCTGCAGTCTTGAGCACCAGTTTACTGGGAGCTCATCACATCCATGCCTAGATTGATTGAGACAGCAGATAGGCTGCATCTACAAATGAAGAGATAAATGAGTCCTGGAGACCACATGAGGTGCTGAGATAGAGAAGAGCATATGAGATGATAGACAAATGCACAGAAAGAGCATGACAATGATGTGACAGAAAGTGCAACTCAGCAAGTAGAAAGAGTGCTGAGGTGGATAGATAACAGGGTGAAGTAAATATTGTTGAGCACAGGCCATGTGCAGAGTGAGAACACAAAGAGTTCCTAGCATTGCATGTGGGCTGAGGGTACTACTTATGGTAAGTATAGTAGTGCTCAGACTATCTGTGGTGCTAGTCACTGGGCTGGGTGCATGTTGGAGTATGTACAGTACATAAGACAAGGAGAAATGCAAACAAAAGTCAACACCCCCACATGCTGGACATACCCAAGACAAGCCCAAGGCAATCATGATGAGAGGAAAAGGAAGGGAGAGATAATGATTTGGTGAGAGCATCAGTGGTGACAAGTGAAGAGGGAAGACAATGTACAGTAATAGATTTGGAAGAGATGCATTCATGGATATAGTGGTGTCAGATGTCTATGTGCTTCATACCACACAACAAGATGACAGGATTGTTAGCAATATCAATAGAACCCTTGTTATCACTGTGTAGTCAAAGGGAAGAATAGAAACCAAAACCAATCTCCTTAAATAAGGTGTGCAGCCACATCCCTTGTGCTGCTATTTGTGAGAGTGACATGTACTCAGCCTCTGTGGAGGAGAGTGAGACTGTATGATGTTTCTGGGATGACCGTGCTATGGCTCCTCTTCTGAGTGTGAAGACATGTGCAGTCATCCCTGTCTGCAGCCCAGTCAGAATACAAATACCCCACAACCCCTACACCATCCTGTCCTCTATATTGCAGCTGAAGTCCATGGGTCCCCTTGAGGTAGCAAAGAACATGCCATGCAGATTGCAGATGATGGGGTGAAGGGTTGGATAGAAATTGGGACAACTTCATGAGTGCAAAGGAGATGTCTGGCCACAACACAATTGCTGCACACAGTAGAGAGCTGATGAGTTGTTGATAAGAGGAGCATAAGGAGGGATCAGTGGTACAGGCATCTTCTGCCTTTGTCAGTATTACACCTGGAGGTAGTGGAGTTGTGGTTGGGTTTCATTTGTCTAGGTGGAAGTGGTTGAGGAGATCAGTGATGTACACTTCTTGGTTAATCTCAGGGATGTGATTTAGCTGATCTCATGTGACATGAAGCCCAAGATAGGATGTGATCTCCCCAAGATTCATCATCTGAAAGATGGTCTTCAGCATTGCTTTGCATGCTTCCACTTCTTCCAGTGATCCTCCTAGGATGGTGATATCATCAACATACAGAATGATGATGAGAGGCTTGGATGAGGAGGTGGACATGTAGATACCAGAATCAGAATACATGAGGTGAGGTATTTGCCTAAGAGGCAACCATGTATCTTTGAGTGCCATTGACACAATGCCAATCTAAGCCCATAGATAGCCTTGGATAGGCAGCAGACCTTTCCTTCATTGCTGGGTTCAATGAATCCCTGCAGTTGTTCCATGTAGATCTCCTCATCAAGATCTCCATTGAGGAAGGCTGATTTGACATCCATGGAATGCACTGCCCAGTCTTCAAGAGCTGCAATAGCAAGGAGGGCTCATATGGATTCAAAACATGCTACTGGAGAGAAGGTTTCTGAGTAGTCAACATTATGGACTTGTGTGTAGTGCTTGGCCACAAGCTGAGCTTTGAAGTGCCCATCTGCCTTGTGCTTAAAGACCCATTTATTTCCCACTAGATTGTGTCCTGGAGGGAGATCTACCACATCCCATGTGTGCAGTTTGTGGAGCAATTTTGACTCATCTGCAGAGGCAGAGTGCCAGGCACCTGCATCTGGGCTAGTGAGCACTTGTTTGAGTGTCAGTGGGTCATGGAAGATGGCATGAGAGAGTATGGCAGAGAGTGAAGGGTGACCTTGTGGTGTGGCAAAGATGTTGTTGCCACCATTGTCATTGTTGTCATGAAACTCTGACCCCCCCCCTCACCAAGGATGTCAACAAATTCATGGGGACCATATGCACTGTCACAAAAATGCTCAGAATGACAAGTGAGTCACTGAGAATGCCACAGTACAGGGATGTCATTGTCAACAAGTGTGGCACAGGCCTGCTGGTGGCTAGAGTGATGGTCAGGTGACTGGTGCCATGGTGGGGGCTCAGGAACATGTATGCACAGGCTTGGGCAAGTAAAGACAAACATGATTGTTGATAATAGCAGAGTGAGCATGTCCCCAAATGAGGAAAGAGCAGTAAGTATAGCTGCAGCAAGAGATAGTAGGTTGCAGACACAGTAGGTGGTGCAATGTGGTTCAAGCACATCAGACTGGATATAAGACATCTAAGAAAGAGATGTGTACCTGCAGCAAGAGATAAGAGGTCACAGACACAGTAGGTGGTGTGACATGGTTCAAGTATGCTGCAGGGTAGTGATGAGGAGATGAGACTGTGGTTGATGGGAAAGTACTCACTCAGACTGGATATAAGATGTCTGAGGAGCTTGTAGAGTATGTGCTCATCTTATGTAGTACATATAGGTAGAGTTGGGGTGGAGAGTATAGTGTAGAGTACAACAACTACCTTATAGAGGAGGGATGTGTGTAGTCTCAGAGTAATGAGTGGAGTGTGATGGTGCATGGAGATATGGGTAGCCCAAGGAAGAAGTGAAGTATGTGAAGAAGACATAGGTGTATGTATGTATGTAGTAAGAGGAGCCAAACAAAAAGTATGTAATGTGTACACACATTTCAACAGAACAACTACAGCCTCAGCAACATGATGAGTGCAGCACACCTGAACAGGCAGCTGGAGTGGGTGTACATGGAGGAGTGATGGGAGGCCCAGGGTCAACTGCAGGGGCAACACCAGGAGTGTCCAAAGGTACATGGGCAGGCACTGGTATCACATCAACAACAGAGGGAGCAGGTGCCTCTGCTGTAGCTGGACCAGCAAGATGGAGTGGGTCCTGTAGGAGAGGCACTGCAGGTGCAGGGTCACTGGAGAGGCAGGAGGAGCAAGGAACCCAGGAGGTGCATTGTCATTACCAGAGTCATCATCACTGAAACTGTCATCAGAGTCAGAGTAATCAAGTGCAGGGGGCATGAGATGAAAGAGGTCAAGGGCAGTTGTCCCAACTGCAGCTTTATGAGCTGGGAAGACAGTCTCCTCAAAGATAGCATTGTGACTGCAGACAGTGTGGTGAGAGATCTTGTCCCAGAATACCCAACCCTTGGTGCCTGACTCATATCAAATGAAGACTAGTGTGCATGTGTGAGCATTGAGTTTGGAGCACTGGTGATCCAGTAACTTCACCCAGGCCCAACAACCAAAGACTCATAGGTGAGAAATGTCTGGGGGCAACAGTGAAGAAGACTGGCACACAGCTGGGGTTTGCCAACCTAGATGCTGCACTGGAAAGGGATCATAGGTATGCACTGCCATCTCAACAGCAAACTCCCAAAAACCTGGGGACAGGCTGGCACAATGGAGTAGAGAGAGGGCATGGTCAAAGATCAAGCAGTTCCAGCACTCAGCATGACAATTCTGTTGGGGTGAGTAGGGCATGGTGCATTCATATTCAATGCCCTTTGAAAGGAGAATGTCAGAGACCTGAGAGTTGAGGTATTCCCCCCCACAAATCCATACAGAACAACTTCAGCCAGTACCCAAATGGTGTGTGGACACAGGTGAGGTAGTGTTCCAAGACTGCAGTTAGCTAATGATTCCACTGGAAGGGATAGGCAGTCCCATAGCTGGAGAAGTCATCCAGTAAGGTGGTGAAGCACAGGTTGTGATGTGCAATTGCTCTTTGCTCCAGTACCCACTCCCCACACTTATTTACATAAGCATGGTCTGTGTGCTGCTCTCTTATGCATATAGGTATCTGATCAGGGACACTGATCTTCAGTTTGATCTACTTACATTACTCCCTCCAATTGCTTGCATCTACTCTCTCTTACTATTTTCTGCATAATGCATGGGTTGTAACCTCTCTTTCTGGGCTTTGCCCCATGTGTTCACACCCTCTCCCTCTTGCCTCCTTGAATGGAGTGCCTCAGTCTCAGGTGACCACTGTGCTGAACATTGTAGCATCATCACAGGCTACTGGAACTGATTGTTGAGATTGGGGCAGTGTGGCAAACTAGAGATAGATCATTGCAAGATAGGCTTATAAGCCAATAAAGAGAAAGAGACACCAAAGAACTACAGTCCTAAGGTAGGAGAGCATCTGTAAGATAAGAGAAGATGTGTACCAGATGGTAGAAGGTACATAGAAGAAAGAGAGAGCTCAGCACATGCAGAAGTGCTGAGGTGAGAAGATGATGAGGCAAAGAAGATATAGTAAGAGCAAGATAGGGTTGAAGAGGAGCTCAAACCATAAAGAGAAAAGAAATACAATAAGATGAGATAGAGATAAGTATACTTAATAAGTAAACAGTGTGATCAGCATTATAAGGTAATGAAAAAACCAACACTGATGGCTGCTGTGCCCACAGGTCCAATGAAGTCAGAGTGGATGAGGTCAAGGACAGCAGACATGTACATGTGAGAGAGCCAAAAGGGAACTTCCCAAGTGTACAACCTATACAGGGGATGAATCAGAGGAGGTATCCCATGCAACTGGGAGGACTGGATGTGGGAGACAACACCAGTTTCCAGGTGCCTGAGGCATTCATGCCAGAGTTGGAGAGGTGAGGTCATGATGGCATAGATTTCAGGACTAGGAGTAAGTCAAATCCAGTGTTACAAGGCACTTGCTTTGGCACCTCATAACAGTTTTCTTTTTCTCTTTTCATTTTTGTCTTTTCTTTGAGAGTGTAGTTTTTACTACAGCTGTGAGCTAAGCTCCACTCTATCAGTAAGGACTCTATCTCTTTTCCCTTATAGTACTATAGTATCTCTATACTAAAGTGTGAGTTTAACTCCAAGTACTATAAGGCAATTTATCTTTTCCTTTCTTTCTTTATTTATTACAACATTCACTGGCTAGGACCATTACTATATAATTGCAAGGACGTATCATGGGTTACCTTTGTTTATCTTTGTTTACTTCTAGTTCATATCACACTTGTGGCTGAGCCACTTACTATACTCATGGACACATCTTAGGTCATGTGACTTGATTGATTGCTGCACAATTATTGTTGATCTATGAACCTTATCTACTTGCACTATCTTTAGGACTCTAGTTTTGTATAAATAGGACAAGCCTGGTGGTCTTACAACCCCAGTCTTGTCAACTTCACAATCTAGGGATTCTCCTATACTGTGCTTGATCTAAGAAGTTCATTACACTCTTATCACTCTAAGAACTAAGCCTAAGACCTCTAAAGTCACTAAGTGTCACTAAGACATCTTAAGCTCTTCACTCTGGATCCTCGCTTAATCACTCTTTATCATTATCATTTCATTGATCCCACTCCTCATTGTCATCAGGATCATTTACCAAGTTTATCATCAAGCATATCAAGAACATCATAACTACCTCATTACCAGGAATATAGTCATTGCAAGCTTTCCCTAAGACCATCCAATAGGCTGCTCTTAGCACCCAGTAAGTCCCTCCTCAAAGGAAGCCCTCACAGAGTGGTCATCCATCTTTGCTGATGAGACATCCACCATTTTCATAAATGATTTGGAAGCTGAGTCTATCCAATTTGCTGACAGAGAGGAAGTATCCACTGGCACTAGGGACATGAAGGACATCCTGGAGTAAGATGGAGACAGTCCTATTGCCAGGAAGGAGGTGCTCCCACAACTATGACCAGTACCCACACAGGAGATTATGGCTCCATTACCCACAGTGACAGTCCATAATGTGACAGATGCATAGGTGGTGAAACTGTGTCAATGAGGAGAGATGTGATCAGTGACAGCACAAGAGAGGGCAGGAGGCAATGATGATTGAAGCCAGGGTGAGGATCATATGATCTTGGATTAGCAAGCCCCACATGTTGGGGAGACAGGAAGAGGATGGTATGCTAGTAGATATAGACAATGCCAGACAGTGAGGGCACTGATGAGGATGCTCAGCTACTAGTAAGAGAGCTGAGAAGACAAGGACAATACCTAGTAGATATAGAGAACACCAGACAGTGAGAGTACAGACAAGGATGTTAGGGACAAGATGTAGGGTAAGGCAATATGCACCTCAGCTACTAGTAAGAGAGCTGAGGTGCAAAGATGAAGGGAATAAGAAGATATAGTGAAAGGACAATAAGGTTGTAGTGGAGCTACAACTGTAGAGGTGAAGGAGAGCTGAATATAGACAAAATAATGATGGTAAGCTAGATGAGATAAAGAGATAAGATAGGTATGTAAGTACTGGCATGCTTAGTGTCAATACTGCAGCAAAGTCAACAATCAATGCATCTGGAGTCCAACATCCAGAGACTGCACTCTTCATTATAGGAGGAAGTGTTAGATTCAGTAGATGAAGAAGACAAGGCCAAAAGTATGCTACATGGATTTGTCTGGGATTCTACATCCAGGACACATCCTCAAAAGGTAGTGATGACACTTTCATTGATAGGTGGAGTGCTTATGAGCATAAATGGGCAGGGTTTAGAGACTGTGTGCTAAGAGCAGCCTATTGGTTGGTCTTAGGGAAGGTCTGTAATTATACTCCTGGTAATGAGATGGTGGGTATGTGTTTGGATAGCATAATAGATGCTTCTGATGACAATGAAGAATGGGATCAACAAGATAGTGATGAGGATAATACCACCAATGACTAATCAAGGATCCAGAATGATGAGTTTAAGATGTCTTAGTGATGCTTAGTGACTTAGAGATTGTGAGGCCAATGCAACTAGCAAGGTCACACAACAGAACTTAAGAGGAGGAGAGGATGAAAGGATGATAGTATTCAAGAGACTAACTCACTATGAAGTGGATATCTCAGAAGTACTAAGCTAAAGAATAAGTACACTACTTAGTACAGTATATATAGTAAATGCCTGTGTGCACAGACT
>QLPN01021950.1:23882-44674 GCA_003314395.1 Albatrellus ellisii
GAGAATATGTGTCATAAGTAATATGTAATCAGCCTGATGACAAATCAAGAATGAGTCATAGATTATTGCGAGATATATAATCAGATAAGATAAGATCTATTGTAGATCTTGAGCAATAAGATAAAAGAAAATCATAAAATGAAAAGAAAAATAATACATCCTGACAATACCACCATTTTATGGGTGAGACAACCCAACAAACCAATATGAATGGAGTTTGTTTTGTAGATGTGTTGATTTGGTTATTTTAACAAAACTCCACCATAGGCAACCAATTCATCCAATTGCTTTGTTGATGATTAATGAATATTCTGAGATACTGTTCTATCTCCATTCAGTTTGTCCATCAGTTTGTGGATGAAAGGCAGTTGAAAGAGCTGTCTTTATTCCAAGGATTTTGTTCAATTCCTTCATGACTCTTGAAGTGAATTGTGGGCCTCTGTCAGAGAGAACCTTTTCTGGTAATCCATGTAATTTCCAGATATTATCTCTGAAAAGTCATGCAACTCCTTCTGCTGTTGCTATAGTAGTGGTGGGCATTGCATGAATCATTTTCAAAAATCAATCCACCACTACCAAGATAGAGTCATATCCTTGACTGTCTGGCAATTGTGTGATAAGGTCAGTTGATATGATTTGCCAGGGTCAGTCTGGGATTTCATTAGATGTAAGTTCTCCTTGCAGCTTTTTTGTGATAACCTTTGTTCTTTGACAGAGTTCACATCCTTTTATGTATCTTCCAACATATGCTGCCATGCCCTTCCACCAGAAGGTCCTTCCTACTAGTTCCAATTTTCTCCATTGTCCTGGATGTCCCACTATTGGACTATCATGACAATGTTTCACTACTTCTGCTCTGCAACTTTTGGGAACAATGATTTTTCCTTTGTATGTAAGGAGTCCCTGTTCATTTTCCCCATGTCCTGCTATAATTGCTGTCTTTGCTTCATCTGCTGGCAATTCTCCCCATTGTTGTATCTCTCCTTTGTTCTTCTGTGCTTTCAAGATCTTCTTCAGTAGTGGTGGGTTTGTGAATACTGTTTGTGCAGGCTAGGGCAGGCAATGAGCAACAACATGATTGATATGATGGTAAGCAACATGTTCCCAAAGGGGAAGAGAACAGATAGTGAATCTGCAGCAGTAAGAGAAGTCATGGGCACAGTAGGTGCCATGATGCAATAGTAAGAGATGCTGCAGGTGGTGTGAGAGGATAATAAGATGGAGGTAAGTAGAGTACTCACTCAGACAACAAGTAAGACATCTGAGGAGGTGTGATATGTATGTCCATCTTATATAGTGCGTTGTAAGTAAAGTTGTAGCAGAGAGTAAGTAAGGAATACAACAATTACTATAGTGGGAGGGATGCATGTTGTCCTGGAAATGTGAGTGGAGTGGGTAGTGCTTGGGCTTTTAAGAAGTCTGAGGAGAGTGGGTTATGTAGTGTACATGTTGTGTGTGTACTGCAGGATGTGGAGAGAAGCTGAACAAAAGTATGGTGACACATACAGCCATTTCAACAAATATGGCATTGATTGATTGTTTGAAAAATTCTGGTTTCAGTAGTATGATGTTGTCGTTGTCACAATCCACCCCCTCTTTATGATCTGAACATCTTGAGAGGTGATCAGGCTTGTTGGATGATTTACCTGGGCAATGGGTAAGGTTGAAATCAAATCTAGAAAGAAAAAGAGACCATTGTGCCTGGCAACAGTTCAATTTCTGGGCACTCATGAAGTACTCTAGATTCTTGTGATCTGTAAGAATTTCAATTGTGTTTTGTGCACCTTCAAGGTAGTGCTGCCATTGCTCCAGTGCTCAGATTATTGCCAACATCTCTCTGTCATAGATGTCATAATTGTGTTCTGCTGGTGATAAGCTTTTGTTGATATAGGCCACTGGATGCCATTTGTCATCATTGCATTTTTGGGATAGAATGGCTCTGGTTGCACAACCAGAACTGTTGGCTTCTACAAGATATGGTTTGTCTGCTTCAGGAAATACCAAAATGGGTTTGGAACACATGGCTGATTTGAGTGATTCGAATGCATGTATTTGCTCATCATCCCATTTCCATTTGGCATCTTTCTGTAATAGACTATTCAGAGGTTTGGCAATTTCCAAAAATCCTCCAATAAAACATCTGTAAAAGTTGACAAATCCCAAAAATGATCTAGTTTTTGTGACAGTGGTAGGAGTAGGCCATTCTGCAATGCCTTGTACTTTGACAGGATCCATCATGATCTTGTTGAAGGAGATCTTGAGTCCAAGATAATCTATTTCTTCTTTCTCAAAATTGCATTTTTCTGGCTTGAAGTAGAGTTTGTTGTCTTGAAGTATTTGCAATACTTCAGTGACAATTTGACAATGTTCTTCAAGTGTTTTGGTGAAGATAAGAATGTTGTCCATATAAACAACTACTTTGCCATTTGCAATGAGAACACAGAAGAAATGATTCATCATTGTTTGGAAGGGGGCTGGACTATTTGTCAATCCAAAGAACATGACAAGTGGTTCAAATAGTCCCTTGTTTGTGATAAAAGCCACTTTCCATTCTTCTTCTTCTTGAATTCATACATTGTTATAACCCCATCAAACATCAAGTTTGGTGAAAAACTTTGCCCCTTTGAGTTTATTGATCAATTCTGAAATGAGTGGTAAAGGATATGCATTTTTGATCATAATTTAATTGAGGCAGTGATAATCTTGTACTGGACATAATTCTCCTGATTTCTTTTTGATAAAGAAAAATGGTGATGCCATTGGGGATTTGGAAGGTTGTATATGTCCAGATTTCAGATTTTCATCTATGAATTTCTCCAATTCTGCTTGTTCAATGAGTGATAGATTATAGATCTTTCCTGCATGCATTTTTGAGTTTGGCTTTAACTCTATGGTATGATCCCAGATACATTTGGGAGGTAGTTCATCAAATGATTCCTTTTCAAAGACAGCTTTGAAATGGTGATATGTGAGGGGAACTATGTCTTCAAAAGATCATTTGATCTTCTTCTCTGCTTCTATTGCAAGATCTTGACTGATGTTATTGATCACTGCTTCTTTCTCTTTCTGGCCAATCATAACACATAAGATCTTATCTCCAGGTCTTGGTTCATCTTCTTCATCATTGTCTACTTCTACCATCTTTGGTACCTCTTTCTTCAGTTGTGCTTCTTTCTTTGTTGCCTTGATCTTTTTCCTAGACTTTTTCTCTTCAAGAAGTCTAACTCGACATCTCCTTGGACATCTAGTGAACGTTACTAATCCTGATTGCCAATTTATTTCAGGATTATGGATTTTAAGCCATGTTTCCCCAAGAATTAAATTGGTCTTCCCTAGACCAGTGACACAGAATGTAGTTCTTTCAGTATGGTCATAGGTTTTAGGATTAGATCTACTGTTTCTCATATAGATCCATTCTCATTTCTTGTTCCATCAACGTTGTAAACTGGAATTGCAATTGGTAATTTTTTTGTGTTTAGATTGTTTTGTTTTACGAGTTGTTCATTGATGTAACATGTTGTTGTGCCAGAGTCAAGTAGAGCATCTACACTTACTGTCGCTCCAGTATCCACTGTTTTGATCTCTACTTTGATCATGGGTAATTCCATTTTTATCCCCATAATCTTGTGCTTTTCTTCTTTGTGAGAGGGCATACTCTTAGATACCTCTTTTCCTGATGATTTGAAACAATAATGCATTCATCAATGATTATGGGATCACATACATTGGTGTGATCAGCAGTGCCATCATCAGGAAACAGAACAGAGAAACTATTGGAGGACAATACAGCAGTATCTACTGTTTGTCCTTAGCAAAATCCTGCCTATCTACAGGCAATCCTCTTTTCTCCCACTCATCATTCATGAGCTTCTGGAAGTCTTCTGTTGACATCTGTCTGATGTCCTTGTGATACTCTTCTTTCCCTTCTGTGGGCATTCATGTGATATATGCCCTCCTGTCTGCAATTGTAACAAATGATCATCTTTCTTCACTGTGTCCTATCAACATCCATGGGTACAGTGGCATTGCTAGCTTGTTGCATTGGTAGATTGCTTTGGACATTCCATCCTGTTTGGGGTAATGTATAATTGTTTCTGGGGGTCCAAACAGGGGCACCTCTGGTTTGCATGAGTTGTTTGTACTCATGCCAATGTCTATCCATGGTTTGAGCTACTTGTTGCCACTGTAAATAGGTAACAGGTGGAGGATTGATGTTATATATCCTTTGTAGGAGTTTGTTATTTAATCCTCTGCAATAGCAGTCAATGAGAGCTTGGTCATCATATCTTGCTTTTGCCACAATGAGGAGAAAATCAGTAGTGTATTCCTCCACTGTTTTTCCATTTGTCAAATTTTATGGAGTTCCTGTTGTCCCTCATGGGCTTCATCTGGATCTCCAAATTGTGCACATAGTTTGTCATCAAAATATACCCAATTTTGGAAGGGCATTGGATGGAGTGGGTTGAGGGGGTCAGCCCCATGTAGTTGCTGTTTAGCAACTTGTAGATTTCTCCATGCTTCTGCACTTCCTCCTATCATATAGGACAGGTTATAAGTGATACAATCATTGTCAACCCATGTTTTATTTGCTGCAAATACTAGGAATAACTCCTGTATGAAAGAGTCAAGTTTGTCACACTTCCCTGAGAATGGAGTAGGCACAGAAACTTTGACCTGGTGTTGGGCAGACATGTGGGCCCCTAGGCCTGCAGATGGGCCAGATGTACCAACTTGTGTAGGGCATAGGGTTGGCTGGGCAGTCATCATCACTGTGATACTAGCCAATGAGTTGGTTATTTGTGCCAATGCAGTTCCCATCTCCAAGAATTGGGTGTTTTGTTTTTGAGCTGTAATATGTTGTTCCTCCATCACTGTTTTCATCATCTCCACTGTATCCTCCAGATCTGTAATGCATAGTCTGGCAGTTTCTGTTTGTTGTCTTTCCCTTTCTATCTCTGCAATTTTTTCCCTTTGTGCCTCTCCTGATGAATCTTTGATCATAGGAGCTGGTTCCCTCATTTCACAATTGCTGAGTCCTGGGTTCATCATTGCTCATTTCTGAAGATGAAGGCTTGGGGGAGTGAATTATAATATGGGCTGGTTTGCTTGTAATACTGTGGAAAGAAATGCCAAGGGAATTTGTTAGGGTGGGTGGTGTAGTAAGGATTGTGGAGTTCAAAAAACCAGATTGCTTGCCGACAGCAATAGTTGAAAGCATTGCCATAGTATCTCTGGAGAGTAGCAGAGGTGTTTGGTCATGTGGGAGGCACAAGTGGAGTAACAAGTCTGGTGTAAGATTTGCCAGAATGAGTTCTCTTTTCTGAACAAAGTATTTTCAGAATGATGAAAATTAAAATTGCATGAAGTGAAAACTCTTTACACCTTTTTCAAGGGTGTAAGCCTTTCAAATGCAAAGTGGGAGATGGTGGTAAGGTGATGTGCTAATTACTACTCATATAATATGAAAGAATTCTCTGATACAGTAAAAATTATCATATCCCTGGTCCAAATGGTTGTCAGGGGGTTTTCAGTGCTCCACTAAGTGGTAAGACACCCTTGCACTACTCACTGAGGCAATGTAAGGTTCAGTGCTGTAGCTGACTATGAAAAATTTGGAACCGTAAAAACAGAATACTGTTACGAGGCACTTGCTTTGGCACCTCATAACACATTTTCTTTTTTCTTTTTTCTTTTTTTATCTTACTTACTATAGTAAAGTGTAGTATTATTACTACAAGTGTGAGCTTAGCTCCACTTTACTTAGTAAGGACTTATCCTTTTCTTTTCTCTTTATAGTACTTAAGTATTTACATACTTAAGTGTGAGCATAGCTCCAGGTACTATATAAGACTTATCTTTTTCTCTTTATCTTTCTTTTATTTATTATAACATTTACTTGCTAAGGACTATTACTATACAATTAGCAAGGACTCCCTTTTCTCGCTCTTAGTTACCCTTGTTTACACCTTGTTCATTTCACACTTGTGGCTGAGCCACTTATATCACATGGACGCGTACTTACTGCGCATTACTGCGCATTATCGTTTACTTACTGCACAATACTGCGTAACTTTACTATAGTTAGATCGCTAGTTTGTATAAATAGTTGACAAACTGGCGGTCTTAAACCCCAGTCTTGTCAACTTCGCAATCTAGGGAATCTTCCTTATACTGCGCTTGATCTAAGCTTGTTAATCACTTGCTTCACTCTCCCAGAACTAAGTCTAAGAACTCTAAAAGTCATTAAAACATCATTAGACATCTTACACTTGTAACTCTGGATCTTCATATCGTTATTGGTGGAATTATCCTCATAACCATATCATTAATCCCATTCCTCATCGTCATCAGGAACCTCTATTACGTTCATCAAGCCAATATCCAAACCTTGGTTACCAGGAGTAACATTTTAGACCTTCCCTAAGACCATCCAATAGGCCACTCTTAGCAAATACTGGGTGACTTCCCATGAGCATCTAGATGTGCTAGATGGACTCTAGATCCAAATCTTCAAGTCCTGCCCATGAACTTTCAAAGTATAGAATTCCCCTTTAAATTGTATAAGACATATCAACTCTAATCAATAACAATAGAATTCTAGATTGTTAGACTGCCCCATTTTAAATAATACACTATGATAATGACAGCCATTTCTTGCTGCAATCTCTGGCCAATGATGATCTCCATGAAGAGGAGTTGTTCAACATGGTGGCATTTATGTGCCAGCAAGAGCAAATGAGCCTTCATTACCACAATGGGTATTGAGTGACTTCCTGTGAGGTTCTAGAAGCATCTGATGAACTCTAGACATAAACAGCTGAGAAGCTGATGGTAGCTGAGGCTTTGTAATCCAGTTTAGAGCTGGAGGGGGTCTCTAAACTTTAAATCTGAGGGGGTGCTGTACCCCCCCCTTCAGACTCTGTGAGCTTGAAATTGGTACTCTAGAGTGTTTTCCTGAGATGCCAAGACCCAGAATTATGGCTCAATAAATGTTGGCCCTTGCAGAATTCTTTGCTGTGGTGCCACATACATCACACAATATTGAAATGAATGGTCAAACACTTGCAAAATCGTATGTTTGTCCTAGGGGGGTGGGTAAAAAGGTAGGGCAATCACACAAAGGTGTACAAAACAAAGTAACCAATTTTTATGTGCCTAGACCCTGCATCTGCACTGCACCCATGCTGCAAGATCACATAAGCATGGACCATGCTGCACCTGATCTCCAACACACAAGTCCTGGCACACACCTCTTCCAGGCCAATGTCCATGCTGTCACTACCCTTGAGCAGTGCTGTGGCATGCCCATCACTGCCAAGGCCCTTGCCATCCTACATGCCCTCACCCCTCTGGGTTCAGAACCTCACTATCTGAACTCAACCATACATGAGATCTCACTCCAACAAATCCAAATCTTTGTTCTCATTCCTACCACTGTCTCATATTATTTGTCATTATTCTGTTGTATATACTTTGACAAATGCAAGATGCTCAAACCTGCTGGAGGTTTGCACATGGCTCAGTAATTTACATGCTCAATAGGTAGGTACATGAGGATATGGCAGATGCAGCTGCCATGCCTATATGGTGCACATGCATGGGCTGCCAGTGGAGCATCTTGCTCTGCACCAAAAGCAAAAGTGCAGGGGGCAGCATGGGCACAACCTGTGGCTGCAATACCTGCTGCAGTGCCATTATCAGTGGCTGTGTCAGTGGCTGTGTGGTGGCTGGGGGGATGAATGACTCAACAAGCTTGTATGCATGGAGGGCAGCACCGTTGATGTTGCACAGGGATGATGAGTCAGCCACACTGAGTGGGACAGTGGGAGAGTTGCAGTATGGGAATGTGAGTGCACACACACATGGCAGGAGCTGCAGCTAGGTAGGCCTAGTGCACCTGCCACATCAAGCAAGCATCATATAAGACATGGGTGACCTGATTGGGAGACATTGGAGCATGGGATAGATGGTGAATACCAAGTGGCCAAGAATCCACAGCCAAGGATAAATTTGAAGGTTTCAACATCAATACCTATTGTGGTAATGAAGGCCCATTTGCTCTTGCTAGCACACAAATGCCGCCATGTTGAACAACTCCTTGTCATGGAGATCATCATCAGCTAGAGACTGCAGCAAGAAATGGCTGTCATCATCATGGTGTATTATTTCAAACAAGGTAGTTTAACAATCTAGGATTCTATTGTTATTGATATAGAGTTGATATGTCTTATACAATTTAAAGGGGAATTCTACAATTTGAAAGTTCATGGGCAGGACTTGAAAATTTGGATCTAGAGTCCATCTAGCACATCTAGATGCTCACAGGAAGTCACCCACTACATCTTCTTAGACAAGTATGGTGGGGAGTGATGATTTGAGACAAGAGGTCAAGTAGGGATAGTGTGGGGTCACTAAAGAGCTTAGTACTATTGTGAGGCCAACACAACTAGCGAGGTCACACAACAGAACTTAAGAGGAGGAGAGGATGAAAGGATGATAGTATTCAAGAGACTAACTCGCTATGAAGTGGATATCTCAGGAGTACTAAGCTAAAGAATAAGTACACTACTTAGTACAGTATATATAGTAAATGCCTGTGTGCACAGACTGCGTATGTCACTGTAGGGCAGGCATTTGAAAGTACAGTATAAGGACAGCATGTGTGAGAATGATCTGTAAGTAATGCACAGCATTGCACAGTCATCATGAGAATATGTGTCATAAGTAATATGTAATCAGCCTGATGACAAATCAAGAATGAGTCATAGATTATTGCGAGATATATAATCAGATAAGATAAGATCTATTGTAGATCTTGAGCAATAAGATAAATGAAAATTGTAAAATGAAAAGAAAAATAATGCATCCTGACAGAGATCTCAGACTTAGTTCTTTAGAAAAGAGTAGAGGCAAGTTTGTAATGAGCTTAGGTCAAGTGCAGGGTAGGAGTATCCCTAGATTGCAAAGTTGACAAGACTGGGGTTTAAGACTGTCAGTCTTTCAACTACTTATACAAAATGAGAGTTTTAACTATAGTAAAGTTTATTGATCAATGATGAATGTGCAGTAAGTAAATGATAATGCACAGTAATGCACAGTAAGTCACATCCATGGTATAAGTAATGTGGCTCAGCCACATGCACAAGTGAAATGAGAGGTAAACAAAGGTAAATAAAGCTGAAATAAGACAAGTCCTTGCTAATTGTATAATGATAGTCCTTAGCAAGTAAATGTAAATAAAGAAAGAAAGAAAGAAAGATAAAAAAGCAAAATGATAGGTATTTATAGTACTTGGAGCTAAGCTCATGCTTAAGTATGTAAATACTTGAGTACTATAAAGAGAAAGAGAAACGAGTCCTTACTAAGTAAAGTGGAGCTGAGCTACACTTGTAGTAATAATACTACACTTTACTAGTAAGTAGGATGAAAGAAAAAGAAAAAGAAAAAAGAAAACCATTATGAGGTGCCTAAGCAAGTGCCTTGTAACACTGTGTACCATACATCCATTATGATAAGGGCAGATGTAATGACATTGGCCCATTGGTGATAATGTTCCAATCCTTTGAGAATAGTATCAATTTTCAGAAAAGATGCAGAGTGGGAGTGAGAAATGAGGGAGTTGAGAGTGAAGAGGAGTATAATGTTGAAGTGTGAGTTAAGAGTTGTGATAATGAGTTCAAGAGCATAAAGTGTGAAAAAACAGATGGCCTGGGCATAACCTGTTGAGCACAGGCCATGTGCAAAGTGAGAACACAAAGAGTTCCTAGCATTGCATGTGGGCTGAGGGTACTACTTATAGTAGTGCTTGGGCTATCTGTGGCACCAGTCACTGGGCTGGGCATGTGTTGGAGTATGTACAGTAGATAAGGCAAAGAGAAATGCAAACAAAAGTCAACAAATATAGTGAAGCACAATAGTGTTAGGATGGAGCTTCAACTATAAAGAACAAAGACTCTATTTAAGAATGGGAGCATGGTCATTAGTTAAAAATTCAACATGGTTCACATATCAGCACTACAATTGTGCTCATGCCACACACAGCAGTGTGGCATAAGCCTGGTGTGCCACATGCAGTGTGCCAGTGCATCCTGGCTTTTTTACAACCACTTGTGCTGCTCACCACTGCCATTTAATGCATCCATGGGCTGCTCATCACACCTGAGATTCTACTCCACACTGCACGCACTTGGATGCTCACTGCTTCCATGTGCTGCAGTGCTGGCTGCTCAACATTATCATCACACCTGACTGTGCTGCATGTGTTGGCTGCTCACCACCACCATGTGCTGCATAGCCTGGCTGCATCTCTTTTCTATTATGAGAAAAAGCAAATTGCATGCAGGAGCTGACTGTGCCCACCAGCACAGTGTGGCAACTTGCCTGCCTGCCCCACCCATATCTGCTCAAGATGATGTGGGAAACTGGTATGTCCTTCCTATTCCCACCCATGCATGCTGTTGCACTTGGCATGCTGCTCAAGGTGCTGCCCCCAGGAAGATGTTTTGGTGTGTTCTTCTTTCTCACACTCTTTTCTGCTTACTTGATGCCCACACACCCATGGCACCACTGTGTCAACAGTGTGTGGCCCCCTACATGCTTGCATGGCCACTGTATGAACAGTGCACAGCCACTACCACCCTGCCCAGACTGCCATTGTACTAACAGTGGGTGGCCACCACCTGGCCACCCATGCTGCCACTGTACCAGGACACTGTGCCTATGCACCTGCACTGCCACTGTACCAGCATAGTGCAGAGTGATGGTTTTCAGAAGGGATGGTGAGTGATAGGGAAAGATGTAAGAAAGGAGGAGACAACAAACTTTTTTTTGAGGGACATTGAAAATGGAAGAGAGGTAGAAAAGTGAGAGGTGTGGAGGTGGGCAAAAAGGGATGCAGCAAATGTGAAGTCACAAGCACTCCAGCCCTAGACTGGAGACCACCATAAAGGAATGCCATCAGCAGCCATCACAAAGCTTCATCAACACCAGTGGCCATCAGTCCTCAGCACCATGTCCTGAGCTATGTTCCATGCTGCAACCCCCTCCAACTGTGTGTTAATGCACCTTCAATTGCGCATGCATGTGACACTCAACCAGCAACTGCAGGGCAAAGGGCAGCCTGAAGAGGCATACCAAGCATGTCATGTTACAAGGCACTTGCTTTGGCACCTTGTAACAGTTTTCTTTTCTTCTTTTCTTTTATTTTTATCTTACTTACTAGTAAAGTGTAGTACTATTACTACAAGTGTGAGCTCAGCTCCACTTTACTTAGTAAGGACTCAATTTCTTTTCTCATTTATAGTACTTAAGTATTTACATACTAGAGTGTGAGCTTAGCTCCAAATACTATAAAAGACTTATCCTTTTCCTTTTATCTTTCTTGATTTATTTACATTTACTTGCTAAGGACTATTACTATACAATTAGCAAGGACTCACCCCATCTCATCTTTGTTTATCTTTGTTTACCTCTTGTTCATTTTGCACTTGTGGCTGAGCGACTTACTATAATCATGGATGCATCTTAGGTCATGTGACTTTGTTGATTGCTGTGCAATCATCATTGATCTATAAACCTTATTTACTTGTACTATCTTTAGGACTCTAGTCTTGTATAAATAGTTGAAAGACTGGTGGTCTTAAACTTTGCAATCTAGGGATTCTCCTATACTGTGCTTGACCTAAGCTCATTACAAACTCACTTCACTCTAAGAACTAAGTCTAAGATCTCTAAGTCACTCTAAGCATTGCTAAAGACATCATAAACTCATCACTCTGGATCCTCATTTAGTCATTGGCAGTATCATCCTCATCACTATCTCATTGATTCCTCTCTTCATTGTCATCAGGAATGGTTATTCTGCTTATCAAGCACATATCCATTACCTTGTTACCAGGGGTATAGTTATCACAAACTTTCCCTAAGACCATCCAATAGGCCACTCTTAGCAATGGGTGACAAGTTGCATTGCACCAAAAGGTGACTGAAATGTGGTTGAATCATGTGATGATTCTGTGAGCAACTGCTCATCATACTGATGTATAGGTCCAATGTCATGTGGCAAACACAACCTGTGAATTGCTCTGCAAGAAGGTCTGTAAACAGGGGCATGTTGACATGCATTTTTTCTCTTCACTCCAGCACCCACACCCCACACTTTATTACATCAGCATGGTCTGTACACCACTCCTTTATGTATATAGGTATCAGATTAGACACTGATCCTTAGTCAATATACTTACATAGCTCCCTCCCATTGCTTGTATCTACACTCACTCTTACTATATTCTGCACAATGCATGGGTTGTAACCTCTCTTTCTGGGCTTTTTCCCTGCATGTTCACACCCTCTCCCTCTTGCCTCCTTAAATGGAGTGCCTTGGCCTCAGGTGACCATTGCACTGAACATCTGCACATCAACAGGGCATGCCAGAATGCTGGATTGTTACTGCATTGAGCAGTTCTAGACTATGCACAATCCAGAGACTGGCACCACCCTTTTTAATGATGCAGAACCAGCAAGACCAATATGATGAGTTGGACAACTTGTAGATGCCAGCCACAATATTTTTGTCAATAATATGACAAACTTCATTGTACATACCTGGCAGAATTGGAATGTTGTGCTGAACCCATGGCTTGTGTTCTACAACAGGAATTTCAACTGGTGGGAAGAAATATTCCTGGAAACATCCTCACTCAGAGTTGTCCCACACAAACCCTAAGTGCTGTCCCACACAAACCCTAAGTGCTGGAGGCATATATAAAGTGATGCATGAGATCATGCTCAGCAGGCCAGAGGAACCCACCTTCATGGGCTCTGTCAGGACGCATTTATTTTTCTTTTAATTATATGATTTCTTTTATCCTTATCGCTCAAGATCTACACAAGATATCTTATCAGATCATGTAGATCTTATTGCGATTATGTATGACTCATTCATCATTCATCATCGGCCTGATTACTATACGTATATGACACATATTCCCACAGTCGCTTACAGAGCTTCCCACAGATGCTGCACATCCTTACTGATGCTGTGCAAGTCGCTTATTGATCATTCACAGGAATGTTGCGCATTCCTTTATGATACGCCTGCCCTACAGTACATACATGGTCTGTGTGCAGTTCTCTTTAGTATATATACTTCAGCTGTATCGTACTTACTCTTCAGCTGAATACATCTGGGATATCCGTTTGCACAAGCGTGATCTCATCCCTCCTGTTAGCTCTTCCCTTCTCTTTTACATTGTGTGACCTTGCTGGCAAACGTCAGCCTCACAGGCTCTGTCTATAATTTCTTTGCAATCACTAGTATATCTGCCAACAGGACTAAATGGTGGAGGGTTCAGTAGGAGCATGGGAATAGATGTGAGTGGGTCACTACACATATTGTGAATTATGTGAAAGCACAATGGGAGATCAGTCATAACTGGGCAAACTTTCTTTGCTACCAGTTTGTACTTCCTTTTCTGTACATGGCAACTGTAGAGGCCAATGAGTCAAGAAAAACAGAAGCTGGAAGTGTAGATGGAGTGAAATTTGTGGTGTAAAGATGAAGTATAGGAACAGAATTGTTAGCAATAAATGTGTCAGGAATGTAAATCAAGTCTGTGCGTTTGCAACTGAGTGCATCTTTGTTATCACAATCTCCCCAACACTCAGTCAGATCCTTGAATCACAAAAACCCAACATCTCCTTTTGGCAAAATTGAAATTGATGAGATCCATGTGGCAACATAGGCACAGTTACCAATGACCCCATGTTAGGATCATGTATTGTAATCATTTGGTCCTTGTTGCCAAAGTTGCAAATGACACTTTGCATTAAAACATTGAAAGGTCACCTGAGTAATATGTCATAGGTGGGACTTCTGATGACATGGACCTGCAGGTATAAAGTGATATCTTTGAAGAGAAATGGTACATTATGGGCAAGTCCAAGCAATCTGTTGACCTCACTATTTGCCAACTGCATATTTAAGACCACATTTGGGTCATAAATTAGGCCAAGTGAGTGGCAAACATCTTCCAACATCATGATCACTTGGCATCCTGGGTCAATGATGCTCTCAATGTGTGCATTGTTGTCAACAAGCAGCAAAATGGAGTGCAGTGACACCAACTCCTTCACAACTATGAGTGAGTCTGGTGGCTGACCAGGTGGAAACTCACACAGGTACACCTCATAAAGGTCAGGGATGACAATAGGATTGTTGCACTGACTAGACACAATCGCTTCTTCAAATTTGCACAGCATATCATGTGCTAGGTGATAGACTTTTTTGTCTGAGATGGTCTGGGTGTAGCTGTTGATGATGTCATTTTTGTCTTCCTCTTCCTCTTCCACATAGTTGGCAGCTGCTGTGGGGACAGGGTTGATGGGAACTTTCTTTGTTGTCATTGCCTCCCAAGCTTGGTAGCAGACTTCTGGGTGGATGGAATAAAGCTGATGGTGGGTGATAGTAATTGGCATCTCCATGGCATGATGGAAGACTTCCACTGTGTGAGCTTTCTTGTGAATCAAAGGATCCACTTGATATGTGTTTTGGGGCTTTCTCTGCATGGGTGCAACACAGAATGGCATGGGATTAGTGGTCACAGGCATGGGAATTGTTGTGTGTCTCAAGCCTGGGTAATGTTACAAGGCACTTGCTTTGGCACCTCATAACACCTTTTTTTCCTCTTTCTTTATCTTACTTACCATAAGTGTAGTATTAACTACAGTTGTTGAGCTTAGCTCCTACTTATAGTAAGGACTCTATTCTTTTGCTTTATAGTACTTTAGTATTTACATATTAGAGTGTGAGCTTAGCTCCAAGTACTATAAAGCATCTTCATTTCTTTCTCCTTTATTTATTTACATCTACTTGCTAAGGACTATCATTGTACAATTAGCAAGGACTCATCTTATTTCATCTTTGTTTACCTTTGTTTATCTCTTGTTCATTTCACACTTGTGGCTACATTCACTTTAGCTTACTATGGACATGACTTGGTCACATGATCTTGTTGATTGCTATGCAATCATTGTTGATCAGTGAACCTTACTTACATTTACTATTCTTAGAACTCCAATTTTGTAACATAGTTGAAAGCCTGGTGGTCTTAAACCCCAGTCTTGTCAACTTCACAATCTAGGGATTCACCTATACTGCACTTGACCTAAGCTCACTACAATCTCACTTCACCTTCTAAGAACTAAGTCTAAGATCTCTAAGTCACTCTAAGTGTCACTAAGACATCCTAAACTCATCACTCTGGATCCTTGTTTAGTCATTGGTGGTATCATCCTCATCACTATCTTGTTGATCCCACTCTTCATCATCATCAGGAATGTTTACTACACTTATCAAACACATACCAACTACCTTGTTACCAGGGGTATAGTTATTGCAAACTTTCCCTAAGACCATCCAATAGGCCCCTCTTAGCAGGTAAATGGGTGAATGGGTGGACTGTTAGTGTTACATGCTGTTGACTGAGTAGTACCAGTCTGTGAAGGTGTTGATTCCTGAGTTGCCTGTGGTGTATGTGAGTTAGACTGTTGAGGTGCAGTCACCTCCAGCACATTGTGAGAATTGTCACCAGGTGCAGAATTCTCTTCTGCATGCTGCCTTCATGTCCTAATGGTAGGCTGAAAAGGTGCCTGTGTGTGATGCAAATTATGCAACTCCTACTCAAGATTCATGATGCACTCATCCTTCAGTAACTGATATGAACTGGCACCTTTGTTATTGAAGACACAGTCATTAGTTGCCTGAACATTTAGCATTATCTGGCCAGTGCTGACATTTCCTGGGTTTTGGTGGTGCCACTTGTTGACATGGTCATGCAACCATCTTCTGGTGATGCCTCTAGGCACAAAGATTCCTGTAGGTAGAACAACCTTTCCATCAGTGTTCTGACTGGTTTTACCCTGTGTGATGTAGTCACTGATGAAGATTTGCAAATATAGTGGTTGGTCTCACCACAGAAATTGCAAGTGCTACCATTTTTGCATGGTGGTGCTGTACTTTGTGGCTGTGGGCATGTCATGTGATGGGACTTGAGCACTCTAGCAATCACCTGAGCCCAAGCATCCATGTCTGGTACTTTGGGTGGCTCTGTTTTAACATTAGTGGCAGATGGTGGAGAACAGGTGGCATTGTGCCTGTCACATGAATTGCAGATTGTCAGGCCGCTATTATTTTCCATATTTTTCTCTTCATTTTTCTCTATTTTCTTATGTCTCTATTGTCATAGATCTTACAATTGCTCCTGATCTATCGATGCGATTCCCACGGTCACGTACTCTTTCTCTTCGTCTTTATCGGCCGATGGCGCGTATGTCGTCCGATCTCCGATCGGCCCATTCTATCTTTAGCTATGACTCTTTCTCTCACACTTACTGCACATGCTCACCAATCCTTCTCACACCTGCTGCGGAATATCACCAATCACTCCCACAGTTGCTGCAGAGCCTCAGTCAGCACTGATGCGTCCCCTCTATTATTAGATATGACATCATTACTTTACTTTCTCATTCTCCAGCCCTATACTGTACTGCATGGTCCGTGCACGCTTCAGAGTACTATATATACATACAACTCCTAGCGGTTTATTCCTCAGTTCTGATCATCTGGGATATCCACTAGGTACAGTACCAGTTCTCTTTTCTTTACTATATACTAATATATCTGGGATATCCGCTAGTCTAAGTGTGATCATCCTTTTTATTGTTTTAGCTTTTCTTCAGTTGTTCGGCTTCAACATAGCGTCGGCCTCACACAGATGTCATGTCATGAAGCACATAGCACACTGCCTTCTCTATGTCTTTGAGCAGATACACATTCTTGTGATCATGTTGTGGCAGGACAATCTGTAAACACAGAGTGATGCATTCCCACAAGCTGGGTGGGAAGCCCTCTGAATACAGGTTACCCTGTTCATATTCCGAGAACTGCTCTGCAGGAAACCTGTGAAGACTATGAACTGGCAGTGATAATCAGCAAAATTGCCTAACAACTGCATACCCAAGAGCCAGCTCTCTTGTATGAGAAAGGATAGGTCTGCATGAGTCCACTTCCAGGTGACTTCAGAACCCAGGTATTGTTCATAGATATCTGCTTTGAATTCTTCATCTGTTTTCACAATATCTTTGTAAGTAGGGAGCATCACCCAGAGGTCCTGGACATCAATGTCAACATAGCATCATGCATGAATTTTTCATGCTTGATTGTCTACAATTTGGGCAAGGTTGAAATGAAATTCAAGATCTTCAAAATATTGTCAGAGGTCATGGGGGCACTTTGGGTCAAATTTTGGGGTGCTTCTGTCACCTTGCATGGGCTTGCATGCTGTGTCACCATTATTGGAATATTTGGTGGGGTATGCAGAAGGTATATATGATTGGTTTGGTTGGATAGTGTTGGGGTAGTAGTCAAGACTGGAGATGATGTGAAATACAAAGCACTAGACATAGAGAAGAATGATGAACCTACAGGTGATGAGGTGTATGGGGTAACCATTAGCTCTTCTTCTGTGAGTGGAGAATGTGATTGAGGTGGTGAATAGTTTGATGGACTGGCAAGTCATTCAAGTTCATCTTGGAGCACTTCAATATCTGGTGAGTTTGTTCACTGGTGCAAACAAAGATTGTAGTGGTGTCTAGACATAATCTTGACTTGCAGCCCCTCATGGTGGGCTCCAATGTGATGTGGGCTGATGGGGAAAATCAACCACAACCTCAACAAGTCTGAGGGGTGTGGGTCATAAGATTCCCTAGACACCAAAGTAGAGGTAGAGGGGTTAGTAGACAATAGAGCAGTGCAATAATGTGACACAACTGGGCAACAATAGGGTGATATGATGGAAATGTGACATGACAATGGTACTAATAAAAAAATGCAACACAACACAATGGAGAATGTAAATGTGACACAATAGAGAATGCAATGCAATGGAGACCACAACACAAGGCAAAGACAACTCAACAGGCTAATAAATGTGACCTATGGAATGTGTGCTTTCACTTGATAATGGAGCTCTGGGAGAGAAGTGCAGAACCACTGTTTCTCTATGGGACTCAGACAGGAGAGGGGAAATTGTGGGTGGGGGAAATCTGTTGTTTCTGGTGGACAACAAGTCATTTAAATACAGGCTTAGCTCCAAGACTAGAGCACAACAAAATAAAACAGAAATTTTACAACTAGTGTCAATCATAGGGATGATTGGAAATGAGGAGTCTGGATGTGAATAGATAGAGTATGATACTATAATGGATGAGAGAAAAAGGAAAAGCTCTGATCACATCAATTGCTGACTTCACAGCTTATGACTCCATGGTAGGTCTCAGCCCAAGCCTTGGCCTATACATCCTATCAGTCCTGCTCCTCATCAGCCAACCCAATCCTCTATTCCAGCACCAACACACATGCATGATTGATGCAATGGAGGATGATTATCATGTGCAGCATGTTATTGTCACTGTATTTGCCTGGTGTCACTGATGGTTGTTTTCTGATGCTACATGCATGTGATGCTCATCATCAGCATCACCAATTGCATGCCACAGTTCATGATGTACAGAAGATGAAGTGCTGGGCCTTTGAGTGCAGGCAATGCCAGTTTGTGTGGGCCAGGCATGCATGGTCATCTGCTGACAATAAGCTGGTGTGTCTCCTCCTGTCTCTTTTGGCTGTGAGTCAGTAGTGGCCAAGAACAATTGGTGTGTCCCCACATTCATGCCTATGCACCCATTTCAGCCTCAGTACTTTTTTAATTTTAATTTTCTGCTACACATCTGCAGCATGGTCTGAGTCATGCATGGGTGCACCTCACATGGCATGCCACACAGAGGGTCACACTGTTTGACCCTGACAGAACACTCATCCAGTTCATGGGTCACAGTGCACAGAGCAATGGGTGGCAGTGGTGGTGGGAGAGCATGCCACAAAAACTGAAGGAAGTTTATGATACTGTGTATGTGTGTTCTTTTGTGGTACTTACCCATATTGCATATTGTGCTTGACACCCAGTGCACCCACAAACATATAGCTTCATCATCATCATATTGAACCAGGCACTCAGGCTTGCAAACTTGGTTGAGTGGAAGAACAAGCTGCTGCTCATGTATGCAATGATGCATGTCACTACTGTGCTACTGTTCATGTCTTATACTCTGCCTGGCACAGATCTTCAATGTCCCATTCCACATCATCATGGAAAGGACAGCTTCCAGAAGCCCACACTCAGCATGTGGTGCAAGCTCTGGCATGAGCTCAAGCACATATTCAGGGAAGAAGGCATACAAATTGGTTGGTGTTCTCTTGGTACTGTATTGCAAGCTAATGCAATGGTGCATTTCAGATTGTGTCCTGCCTGATGTGCATTTGGATTGTGTATGTGTGAACTGTGCACATGGTTGCTAATGATATTCACTCTGAGTCTGCATCACAGACACTGTGCTACACTGATGTAGGTATACAGGCATGGAGGGTGCTGGTCCAGGAGCACAGCACAGCACACAGTGTGAATGCAGGGCTCAAGGCCATCCTCACATGCTACCTGTCCATGGCAGGGTCATAGGATGGTAGTGACTTGATCATGCCATTTGCAGGGACAGACAACAACAAGGATAGGCATGCACTACACTGGCTGCTGATGTGCAAGATTGAAGGCAGGGTTCAATGTGCACTCAAGAACCTCACCACTGCAAGCCATGTCATGTTTTTCAACCATAGTGTGTTCCCCTCCTTGCATCCTGCTCATTGCTGATATGTCTATTCCACAACAAGTCTACAACATACAAAGACACTCAGTACCATATCTGGGGCATGATATGTTGACAATATCCATGGTATTTGTTCAGCTTCGCTCTATTTACCTATACACATCTTCTTTATGTCCCTACTGATGCATGTTCTTACAACTTACTTAACTCACTACCACGCTCTAGACCGTTCTAGACCCACTTACACCACTACTAACCCACGTTTGTGTAGCATGTACTACACCCCCACTTACAACCCCGCATCAACACTCTGCCTGAACTCAGTTCAGTGTGCACTACTTATACTACACCCCCCACTTTCTGTAGCTACACAGCATCATACAGTATGTTGTACCATGTCTCCCCACCTTGCGCCTTAGTGTGCACCACATACCACTATGCCCTAACCACCTGCTTCCTTTTCTTTATCGTTGGCTCATACCTGCGCTCACATGATATCCCTTCCAGGGTGCACATGTGTGGTGCTTCATGTATATATACACAATGTGTGAGGTACTTGACACATGTGGGCCCAGGAAGCTGCACTGGCACATGTCAGGAGATGGATGTTGTGCATGATGTCCTGCCCGAGGTGTGTGCAGGCATTCAGTTTGTGTATATGCACTGCTAAGAGCAGCCTATTGGACAGTCTTAGGGAAGGTCAGTGATAACTATACCCCTGGTAACAAGGTAGTTGGTATGTGCTTGATAAGTGTAATAACCATTTCTGATGACAATGAAGAGTGGGATCAACAAGATAGTGATGAGGATGATACCACCAATGACTAAATGAGGATCCAGGATGTTGAGTTTAGGATGTCTTAGCAACACTTAGGGTGACTTCAAGATCTTAGACTTAGTTCTTAGACATGAAGTGAGTTTGTAATGAGCTTAGGTCAAGTGCAGTTTTAAGGAAGATCCCTAGATTGCAAAGTTGACAAGACTGGGGTTTAAGACTGCCAGTCTTTCAACTATTTATACAAAACTAGAGTCCTAAAGATAGCACAAGTAAGTAAGGTTCATAGATCAATGATGATTGT
>QLPN01021951.1:3127-22197 GCA_003314395.1 Albatrellus ellisii
TTAAGTATGTGAATACTTAAGTACTATAAAAGAGAAAAGAAAGAGGAGAGTCCTTACTAAGTAAAGTGGAGCTAAGCTCACACTTGTAGTAATAATACTACACTTTACTAGTAAGTAAGATAAGAGAAAAAGAAAACAGAATGAAGAAAAAAAAGAAATGCGTTATGAGGTGCCAAAGCAAGTGCCTCGTAACAAAATGTGGTCCAATAGTGATTGAATTACATATTCCCTCTCCTATATGATAGGAGGATGTGCAGAAGCATGGAGGAACATACAAGTTGCTAAGCAACAATAACATGAGGCTAACCCCCTCAACCCTCTATACCCCATGCCATTTACTTTTTGGGTAGATTTAGATGACAAACTAAGGGAGCAATCTGGTGACCCAGACAAAGCACATACTGCACAGCAAGCATTACATTGCATCAGGCATACAACAAAGACAGTGGAGGAATATACTATGGAGTTCATGCTAATAGCCACAAAAACAAAATGTGATGAGCATACTCTCATAGATTGTTATCACTGCAGGCTTAATGGTGATCTCCTACAATGAATCTACAATATCAATCCTCTACCAGTCACTTAATTGGAATGGCAAAGCATAGCTCAATCTACAGATAGACACATGTGGGAATTCAAACAACTTATGCAAGCAAGGGGAACTCTGCAAAATTTCCCACACTACAATCAATATTGACCTTACACCACACCTGCAGCTCAAATACCACAGAAAGCTAGCAATACTACAGTGCCAATGGATGTAGATGCAGTGCAGAGAAGAAGACCATTAATATGTTTCAATTGCAGGAAAGAGGGACACAGGGCAAATGTTTGTCCACAGCACAAGAATATCAGGGAGAAACATGAGGAGATTAGGAAAATGTCCATGGTGGACTTTGAGAAGTTGATATTTGATGAAGGAAAAAGGAGGAAGAATTTGGGTTTTGCAATGGACAGCCAGTAGATGTCACTGGCCTGTCCAAGAATAGGTCTTCAATACTTACTCCAAACAGTGGCACTGTCAATCACACCAATGTATGTGATCCTGTTGAAATGATATTTGACAACATTGCAATGGAGAAAAAGACTGAAAAGGAAAAGACATCTGAGAGTATGCCCTCTCAAGAAAAAGAAAAGCATGAAATCATGAGTATGAAAACAGAATTACCCATGATCAAAGTCGAGGTGAAGGTACCTGAAAGCAGACAAAGTGTAATGATTAAAGCACCACTGGATTTGGGAGCCACCACTTGTTATATAGACAAGCAGTTTGTAAAAATAAATTGTCTACCTACAAAGAAACTCTCCCAATATCAATGCTGGTCTATAATGTAGATGGATCTTGAAATGAATGAGGATCTGTCAAAGAAACAGTGGATCTCATAGTGAAAGTCCAAAATCACACAGAAAGAACATCATAATGTGTTACAGGAAATATATTGTTCACAAGATGCCAAGTAGATGTCACCTGCATGTAGTAGAAGAACAGAAGGCATGGAAGAAGAAACTTGAGAAGAAATACCAGAAATAGTAGAAGATGAAGAAGATGAAGAAGATAATGAAATTCAGAAAGGAGATTGCATTCTCTGCATCATGATAGGAGATGATGAGAAAGATACTGCAATTTGAAACATCCCAAAATCTAGCCATGGAGGCAGAGAAAAAGAAAATCAAAAAATCATTTGAAGATATTGTTCCTAAAGCACATCATGGATTCAAACCAGTCTTTGCCAAAGAATCATTTGATGAAATGCCTCCAAAATGAATATGGGATCATGCTATCAAATTGAAACCAAATGTGAAGATGCATATGGGAAAGGTGTACAACCTTTCTTTTGTTGAACAACAAGAATTTATCAAAGAAAATCTGAAATCTGGATGTATAAGACCTTCTAAATCACCCATGGCCTTGCAATTCTTCTTTATCAAAAATCAAAAAGAAGTCAGGAGAATTACACCCAATTCAAGATGATCAATGCCTCAATGAGATTACTATCAAAAACTCCTATCCACTACCACTTATCTCAGAATTGATAGATAAACTCAAAGGGGCTAAATATTTCACCAAACTTGATATCAGATGGGGATATAATAATGTTCAAATCAGAGAAGGAGACAAATGGAAGGCTGCCTTCATTACCAATAAAGGACTATTCAAACCTCTTGTTATGTTCTTTGGACTCACCAATAGCCCTGTGACTTTTCAAACTATGATGAATCATCTCATTAGAGAACTCATCACTAGGGGCAAGGTGGTCATCAATATGGATCACATCCTCATCTTTACTGCAACATTGGAAGAACACCATCTCATTGTCAAAGAAGTCCTCATAATATTATGTGACAACAAACTCTATTTGAAACCCAAAAAATGCAACTTTGAAAAGATGGAAATAGATTATCTTGGCCTCAAAATATCCTTTGATAAAATCATGATGGATCCAATCAAAGTTTGAGGGATAGCTGAATGGCCCATGCCAACCTCTGTCACAGAGCTTCACTCCTTTTTGGGGTTCACAAATTTCTATTGTTGCTTCATTAGAGGGTTTTCTGATTTAGCAAAACCCCTGAATGTCCTTTTTCAAAAAGATAGCAAATGGTGTTGGGGACAGGAACAAAAGACTCATTTGAAAACTTAAAGACAGCATTATGCTCTAAACCTGTCTTAGTCTTTCCTGAACCTCATAGACCATATCTTGTAGAAGTGGACAGTCCAGGGTATGCTATGGGAGCAGTACTTTCACAGATGAGAGAAGATGAAAAGTGGCATCCAGTGGCATATATTAGCAAGAGTTTATCACCAGCAGAAAGGAATTATGACATCTATGACAAGGAGATGTTAGCTATTATATATGTATTGGAGCAATGGCAACACTATCTAGAAGGAACAGATAGTCCAGTCAAGATAATTATGGATCACAAAAACCTAGAGTACTTTATGAGTGCCCAGAGACTAAACCATTGCCAGGCTTGATGGTCCCTGTTTCTTTCTAGGTTCAACTTCCACATTTCCCACAGACTGGGAAAGAGTTCAGCCAAACCAGATTTCCTCTCAAGACAAGCAGACCATAAAGAGGGGGTGGATGACAATGAAAATGTCATATTGCTCAAACCAGAATTTTTTTACCAAACTATATAAGCAATTTTGACAAACAATATTCCACTTCTTCAGGAAATAGCAGATGAACAGGATAAAGACAGAGATGTCAAGATACGGTTGGAGTTATCGGCAGATGAAGCAAAGATAGCTACTATAGCAGGATGGGGACAAAATAAACAAGGATTATTAATGTACAAAGACAAAATCCTTGTCCCAGACAGCTGTAGAGCAGAAGTTGTCAAACAATGTCATGACACACTGATTGTAGGACATCCAGGACAGTGGAGAACATTGGAGTTGGTATCAAGAATGTTTTGGTGGGAAGGGATGACTGCTTACATTGGGAAATATGTCAAAGAATAAAAATGATTACAAAGAAACCACAAGGAGAATTGACCCCAAACAAAATACCATCAAATCCCTGGCAAATCATATCAACAGACTTAATCACACAATTGCCAGATAGTCAGGGATATGACTCAATACTCATGGTTGTCAATCATTTTTCAAAGATGATCCATATAATGGCAACAACATCTGATGTAACAGCAGAAGGAGTTGCAAGACTGTTCAAAGACAATATTTGGAAGCATCATGGATTACCTGAAAATATTTTATCTGATCAGGGTCCTCAATTTGCTTCTAAAATGATGAAGGAATTAAATCACTTGCTAGGCATTAAAACAGCCTTATCCACAGCCTATCATCTTCAAACAGATGGTCAAACAGAAAGAATCAATCAAGAGATAGAACAATATCTCAGAATCTTTGTCAATTGTCATCAATCTGATTGGATGAATTGGTTGCCTATGGCAGAATTTCATTACAATAACAGAAATAATGCTGCAACTAAATATTCCCCATTCATGCTCAATTCTGGACAAAATCCTCATATGGGATTTGAACTGGGTAAGATGTCTACTATCAATTTGGTAGATATTTTCATTGAAGGATTGAAGGGGACAAGGGAAGATGCAGAGTCAGCACTAAGGAAAATGGCTGATGATATGAAGAAATACTACAATGTTCACAAAGGAGGAACCCCAAAATACCAAATTGGAGATAAAGTATGGCTAGACACATCTAATATACAAACTGGAAGACCAACCAAAAAACTGGATCATAAATGACTTGGACCTTATTCAATCACCAAAGTGCTTTCAAACAATGCATATGAATTAGCACTTCCCAAGTCTATGAAAATTCATCCAGTGTTTCACATTGTCAAATTATTACCATTCTCTCCAAATGATATTCCAGAAAGAATCATCAAAACTCCTCCCCCTCCTATTATCAAAAACAATATTGAGAAATATGAAGTCAAAAAGATCTTAAAAAGTCGAAAATATCACAGACACATTCAATATCTAATCAAATGGAAGAATTACCCAAAAGATGAAAATTTCTGGGAACCAGCATGTATTATGATCAAAGATGTACCCAAACTGGTTAAAAGAATTCCATAATTCATATTTCACCACTATTAGATCAATTCAATGTTGTTCTATTCCAATCAAATGACTTTCAGACTCAGCTACCCTACCCACTTGAGGATCAGAGCATACTAGATCTTTACAGTGCAGAAGAAATTATCATTCCTGCCCATGGTCAAAAACTAGTTGATACTCAAATCTCCTTGGCTATACCAGACAACAGCTATGGATGTATTGCTCCTCATAGTGGTCTGGCTGTCAAAATTTCCATTCATACTGGAGCAGGAGTTACTGACTCAGACTATCATGGACCAGTAAAGATTTGACTAGTCAATCTTAGAGATAATGACTTTATAGTCAAAATCAAAGACTGAGTTACTCAATTAATCCTCAAGCATATATCACTTGCTGATGTTCAAGAAGTCAATACATTGGACAATACACAAGGAGGAGATAAAGGTTTCAGTTCTACAGGAGTATCTCTCACTTGTCAAGTCATCTCACTTCAAGAAGGGGGGTATTTGTCAGGATGTACTTATTTTCTCTTCATTCTACAATTATTTTTACTCTTATTGTATAAGATCTACTAAAGATATCTTATCTCATATTATCAGATCAATAGTTGATCTTATCACAATTATCTATGACTTGTATTCATTTAGTCATCAGGCTGATTACTGTACAATTATGACTACATTTCCCACAGATGCTTACTGATGCTGCACAATGCTGCACATTGCCTACTGATACTTCTCACAGATGCTGCACATCTTACTTACATATTCCTGCCCTACAGTGACAGCACATGGTCCATGTCAAAGGTGAAATGGAGTTTGAAGTGGAAATGATCATCAGCTCTAGAGTGCAGAACAATGGACAGCTCCAATATCATGTCAAATGGAAGGGATGCCCTGAATCAGACAACATATGGGAACCACAGGGAAATCTGAGGAATACACAACAGGAAATAGATGACTTCCACAAGTGAAGGCCAAGCATACCTAGGCCATTGTGCAGCCTGGGAATTGACCTATTTACATTCAGGAATCACCTGACCACACCCCTCACTCATACTTAAACACTTCATCTCACTCCCAAATAGTTCATCACCAACATGTCTTCCCTCCCCCCATCCTCCACATTCTCTTCCCCCCTCTCCTCTTTCTCTCTCCCCCAATCCCCAACCCCCTTCTGCCCATCCCCCCTCCACTTCACTGAAGAGGATGCTGCCACCACCACACCCCCTGTCCCTTCAAACAGGACTCCCTGCCCCCTGACCCATCCCCCAGGGGGTTACCCCTTTTGCTCACCACCCCTGCCTCCCCTGTGGCCTCCTGGGGTAACCCATCCATGGGCTGGTGGCCCACCCCCCACCACCATGACAAGGCCTGGACCTCACCCTCCTCCTCCCCAACCCCAGCCCCACCAAGAGGGCCTGCTTCAAATGTAGCCAGCACAGCCAGCACCAGGCTCAATGCTAAGAGCGGCCTATTGGACGGTCTTAGGGAAGGTCTAAAATGTTACTCCTGGTAACCAAGGTTTGGATATTGGCTTGATGAACGTAATAGAGATTCCGGATGATGATGAAGAGTGGGATTAACGATATAGTTATGAGGATGATTCCACCAATAACGATACGCGGATCCAGTTTGACTTTTAGTGTAAGATGTCTTAATGAGTCTTTTAGAGTTCTTAGACTTAGTTCTGAGAGAAATGAAGCGAGGTTGTAGCGAGCTTAGATCAAGCGCAGTATAGGAGAATCCCTAGATTGCGAAGTTGACAAGACTGGGGTTTAAGACCGCCAGTTTGTCAACTATTTATACAAAAAACTAGTGATCTAAGTATAGTAAAGTTGCTCAGTAAGGCGCAGTAAGTAAACGAATATGCACAGTAAAGCGCAGTAAGTAAATGTTCATGTGATATGAGTGGCTCAGCCACAAGCGCGAAGTGAACTTTGAGAAAACAAAGGTAAATAAAGACGAGAAGGGAGAGTCCTTGCTAATTGTATAGTAATAGTCCTTAGCAAGTAAATGTTATAATAAATAAAGAGATGTAAAAAAAGGATAAATCTAATATAGTACCTGGAGCTATGCTCACACTTAAGTATGTAAATACTTAAGTACTATAAAAGAGAAAAGAAAGATAAGTCCTTACTAAAGTAAAGTGGAGCTAAGCTCACACTTGTAGTAATAATACTACACTTTACTTGTAAGTAGAAAAAAAGAAAAAGAAAACAGAAACCCGTTACGAGGTGCCAAAGCAAGTGCCTCGTAACACTCAATGCCCCAACCCCTACCACTGCCATACCACTTACACCCACACCCACCCTGTCAAGCACCTTGATACCATGTTCCTCACCTGGGAGGTGGAACACATCTTCCTCCATAGGAGGAACTTCCTTGCTCAGGACCTCACCCAAGTCCACAAGGAGGCCCACTATTGGGTCCAGCACCAAGCCACCCACCCTGCCACTCTCCCCAAATGCCTGATGGTTTCTGTTGACAATGAGTATTTGTTGATTGTATAACTCCTTCCCTTTTCATCTTCTGTACTATACATACACACATATGCATACACATATGCATACACATACATACATACATACATACATACATACATACATACATACATACATACATACATACATACATACATACATCTCCTATCATACTTACTATGGTCCATGTGCTATGGATGGTTACTATAAAGGCTCATAGCTATGTCTATAATGAATAAGGAACCTTGTATTCCTCCTCCTGCACATGGCCCATTGTGAGGCTGACACTGTGTTGAAGCTGAACAACTGGAGAAATGCTAAAACAAACAAAAGGACAATCATGCTTTGACTAGTGGATATCCCAGGTATAGTAAAAGAGGAAAGAGAACTGGTACTGTACCTGGCCGATATCCCAGATGATCAGAACTGGGGAATAAACACTAGGAGCCATATAGTATATATAGTACTGTACTCTAGGGCAGGCATATGAGCTAGCAAAGGCTGCACAGTAGAGATAATAATAACAACCAATCATAAAGAGGATGACTGATGTCTGCAGTAAGTATGAGAATTATTTGTGATACTCCACAGTAGTCATGAGAAAGCTGAGTGAGCATCCACAGTAACAGTGAGAAAAAGAGTCATAAATACTTCATAAGCAGGCTGATCAGGGATCAGATGACTGGTGTGTCATCAGCCAATAAAGTCAAACAAAAAGAATGCATAACTGTGAGAATCACATCAATAGATCAGGAGCAATTGTAGGATCTATAGTGATAGAAACATAAGAAAAATAAGGAAAATAATAGTGGCCTGACACCTGTCATCATCAGTTTTGTCCTGGCCTGGGACACCCTCCCCCTTTCCATCAAGGACATGCACCACATCCACTACTAGGAAGGGGGTGACAGGTCAGGGGACCCCACCAAGCATTGCAGACAACACATCACATGAAGAGGGGGTGATGTTACAAGGCACTTGCTTTGGCACCTCATAACAGTTTTCTCTTTTCCTTTTTCTTTTATCTAACTTACTAGTAAAGGGTAGTGTTATTACTACAAGTGTGAGCTTAGCTCCAAGTACTATAAGGCATCTTATCTTTATTTTATCCTCCTTTATTTATTATAACATTTACTTGCTAAGGACTATCACTATACAATTAGCAAGGACTCATCCTATCTTGTCTTTATTTGTCTATGTTTATCTCTCATTGTACTTGCACTTGTGGCTATGTTTACTTAGTTCACTATGGACATGTCTTAGTCACATAATCTTGTTGATTGTTGTGCAATCATCATTGGTCTGTGAACTTTAATTACTTGTACCATCTTTAGGACTCTGGTTTTGGATAAGTAGTTGAAAGACTGGTGGTCTTAAACCCCAGTCTTGTCAACTTCACAATTTAGGGACTCTCCTATACTGGGCTTGATCTAAACTCACCCTTGCCTCACTACATTCAAGGAACTAAGTCTAAGATCTCTAAGTCACTCTAAGTGTCACTAAAGACATCCTAAACTCATCACTCTCGATCCTCATTTAGTCACCAGTAGTATCATCCTTATCACTATCTCATTGATCCCACTCTTCATTGTCATCAGAAATGTTTACTATGCATATTAAGCACATACCAACCATCTTGTTACCAGGGGTATAGTTATTGCAAATGTTCCCTAAGACCATCCAATAGGCCACTCTTGGCACTTACTATGGATGTGTCTCAAGTCACATGATCTCATTGATTGCTGTGCAATCATTGTTGATCTGTGAACTTTAACTGCTTGTACTATCTTTAGGACATCTCACTTTGTATAAGTAGCTGACAGCCTGGTGGTCTTAAACCCAAATCTTGTCAACTTTGCAATCTAGGGATTCTCCAACACTGTGCTTGATCTAAGCTCACTCTCCTCTCACTTCATAAACCCTAAAGACCTAAGTCTAAGATCTCTAAGTCACTAAGCATCACTAAGGCATCCTACACTTGTCAATCTGGATCCTCATATAGTCATTGGAGCAATCATTCTTATCACTATCTCATTGATCCCAATCTTCACCGTCATCAGGAACATTCATGTGGCCTACTACAACCATCTTGTTGCCAGGAGTACCGTGTTAACAATTCCCTAAGACCATCCAATAGGCTGCTCTTAGCAGCTGCTATCTACATATGGTCTGTGTACATTCCCACTTTATATTTATAGCTGCTGTCTTGTACCTGAGATAATAACACTTCCAATGTTCTCTCTCTTGCTTGCCTAAGCCTCAGAGCACTATTGAAGGAGGTCACTTGGAAATAGAGCATGGCCAACTGTAGAAAGAAGAGAATATATTCTACAGGAAGAAATCATAAAATGTGAATGATGTAGGAGTAAGTACTGACCTCAGTCTCTTTATAGAAGACTGAGGAGAAAGAAAACTATGTGAGGAGATTTTTCTATAAAGTAGGGTTCATCTGTATCATCCCTGAGTCCCGCAAGAGGTCTATGTAGTGCAATCATGCTAGTTGTGCAGTTGCACTATCATGCATTTGCTGTTGCACATTGCTGTAATCTCCAACAAGCACCAGTTTACTGGCTGTTCTAATCATCTCACTCATCTTGCTTCCTCTTGCTAGCATGTCTCTGCAGTCCTGAACCTTACTGTCATAAGAGTTCATCACATTAGAGCCTTCCATCATAGCTAAAGTCATAACTTCATGGTCAATCAATGCATTCAATGGTTGGAGATTGTTAGCATGGCCTGCAACTTCACCTTCTCATATACATATGTCACATTGGTGGACAACCTCACTGACCCCTTTTCATGCAGATTGGTGGTTGATAATTACACCCCCACACCCTTTAGCATCACATTTCCTGATGCTCTATCCCCCTATCTGGGTCATGTCTGTTAAACACACCACCTCAGCATCCACTGATGTGGATGCACTGGCAGTTGTCAGAGTCTCTTGTTGAAGTTGGGCAGCACAGCTAGGGGAAGCAAACACCATGACATAAATGAAGTAGGCATCAAGCCCAAAAAACCGATTGAGATTGAGAGAAGGGCTAAAGCCCATCAGAACAAGAGGAGAGGGCACTACTGCCACATCTGTAAGATAGAGAATATGTGTACCAGAGGGTAGATGGTACACAGAAGACAGAGGGAGCTCTGCACATGCAGAAGTGCTGAGGTAAGACAAAGACAAAGTGAAGAAGATATAGTAAGAGCTAGATAGAGTTTAAGAGGAGCTCAAACCATAAAGAGAGAAGAAATACCAATAAGATGAGATAGAGATAAGTATACTTTAATAAGTAAACAGTGTGATCAGCATCATAAGGTAATGAAAAACCAACATCTCTGCACTGCTTGCAGGTGGTGTCCTTATGTCTCTTCTGTGCACAACTGGCTGGTCATCCCACCCCCATATACAATGTACTGGCAATGAGATATTGCATTCCTCTTTTCATCCTTTCATTCTGGCATGGGATCACCTACAATTTTGGATGACACCCTCTGGACTCCTATATTTATCTACCATGCAGGCTAAAATTGGTGCCCATGCATTTCATCATTCCATTGCCATGCAAATGTCATTGGTCAAACCCAAAACTCATGAAGTATATGGCACCAGTCTGTTATGTTTTATACAATATTGTGATACCTTTGGGGTGTCTGAAGTTGACCATATGCCAGCATCTCATGGCATTCTTGATGCATTCACATCCAGTGGTGCAGCAAAAGTTGCACATGGATCCATTGGACAATGGATTGCTGGTTTGTGACTATGGCACAATATTAACAGTGCTCCTTGATTTGGTGGTAGCATTCTTAAATGAGCTTTAGGTGGTGTGGGGAAGGTGGCCCCCAGTTCATCTCAGCACCCTTCTCATCCACCAATCATATATGATCACATCTTAGCCTTACTGGCTTCACTTGACTTTGACAATGCCTTTGATGCCACAGTCTGGGCTGTCACAGCAGTTGCCTTTTGGAGTTGCTGTCAGTATGTATGGCACATATGTGTGTGCTTTGTCTTGGCTGATTTGTTCCCAACAGTCTTGGGGAGTTGTTACTCACACATAGTTCAGACTTTAATGCACAAAGATACATATCATGGTCATCTCCCCTTATGCATGGTTGTACATGCAACAGTAATCCTTTCTTGACACTACACATCCCTTTCTCCAAGACCACTGGCACATTTGGGGCTGCTATTTCCATCACCAAGTTTTCTTTCAGTGTTACATCTTGTCCATATACTGCACTACAGTATCACATGGAGGTCAGTACTTTAGATATGCCCATCTCCATACCCATCTTCTCCTTTCACAAGGATGGTGTCTTTATTCCCCTGACAAACCTTTTATTCTTAACTTGCTGTCATACTGTGTGGCAGGTGACTGATTGTCTTCCCTTTACAGTGGTCATAGTTTTGCATTGGTGGTGCCACTGAACTCTTGTTGCACAGCATACCTTCTGACATTGTTGCCAAACAGGGTCACTGGAATTCAGATGCCTTTCTTCTGTATTGGTGCAAAACCAAATTTGTCCCTCCACTATTCATTTCTGTCATAAGTGCAATTGCCAAAATAGTGACTTGGCTTGGGTTTGAACCAAGGACCTCCCTTACTCTGGGTGGGTGCTCTAACCACTGAGCTACCAGGTCTCAGTTAATTGAAGTGCTTTTTGTTGGTTTTTACCTACCATACAATGCTGGACATACTTACATATCCTTATTTCTTTTCTCTTTATGGTTCAGGCTCCTCCCCAACTCTACTATATCTTCTTTACCTCATCATTGTCTCACCTCAGCACTTCTGCATGTTGCTGAGGTGAGTATCTCTTCTCCTCTCTCAACCCTCTTCTGACATACCTGCTCTATACAGCACTCATCTTCTTCCATGTACTTCCTATTCTGTGGTACACCCCATCTCTAAATCTCTCAGGCCTGATCTTTAATCTCTCTGGGCCTGATCTATCTCTCCAGTCATGCATGACATCTGGACTATGGTCCTCTTCTGGCTTTAACTACATCTTGGCCTACAAGGCTATCTCTGTCTCCAAACAATCTATTTACCATTTGTGATACTGCCCATCTTGTTGACAATGATGAGCTTAAGTAATGTCTTTATTCCTTTTTCATCTACTTACTGTACACACACATACACTTCTGTACATAGACATACACACTTTCTCTGTCCATAGTACAATGGTCCATGCACTTCTATGTGTACTATAAGTAGCATGTAGATACAACACATAAGAATAAGAACTATTCTAGTTCCCTCTCATGCACATGACCTGCCTTCATCACATCTTTCAACACTTTCAACATGATGTGAAGCTGCACTATGGCTAGTTCCTGTCTAGAGAGTTAGCTACTCTGGCCCAAGAGATAGACATGGGAGTTTAGCTCATAAGCACATGGTCAGGTAGTTAACCTTTATCTTCAACAATTTGCTGTGCATTTTCTGCTTCTGACTCTTCTCACCTTGTTGCCACCATGAATGACCTCTCTTGTACTCTTATCTGGTCACATTCTCTTTGATTGGTCCCTTTCTCCTATGTTGGTGGTCAATATCATGGTTTGCATCACTTGCTCTGGTGTGTGCAGATCTTGGGTTCTTTGGGAACCTGATGTTGTGAGCTGTGCTCCAAAGTGGTGTCTTGATCCCCAAAGTCTTCCACTTTTTCAGACATCTCTGCCCACCAGCAGCTCATAAAATTTCAGCTTGCCCTTTGTCATTGTGCCCATCTTCCTGCAAATTGTTGTGAGTAGCATCTGGCACATGTGAGGGTCACATGACCCCCATATGGCAACCCAAATTTTTCCCATACACACACACCATGCAGGAGGATCAAATAAATTAACATGAACATCTTCTCACAATTATAACCAGCACAACACTCTAGAGAAGTATTGAAAGTGCAATGAACAGTGCAGCAATCCTTAAGGCCTGAACATTCCACTCAAGGATGTCTGAAGGGACATGGCAGGTAGAGTGAGAGTAAATACCCAAGAAGGAGAAGAGCATACAAAAGGACAGCTGAATAGATGCAGATAAGGAGTGATACACTATCCATGATGTGGGAGAGGGTAAGATAACTGACTGACTAGCAATGTCCCAGACCCAAACCCTAAGTACCTAAGTAGACAGTGCATAGACCAGGGGAAGAATGCCCTAAGGTGTGTGCCAGACCATGCATGACAGAGTGTGTAAGTAATAGAACATGAGGTGGTCATGTGGTAAAGGAGCACACAGCAAAAGACCAAAAGGGAATTTCAACAAGAAGATCCCACACAGAAGTGTCATTAGTTAGCAGGCCTAGGCTGCAGGGATAATCATGAGAGTGGGATAATCATGAGGGTGGGGCAATCACATGGATGTCGGGGTGAACAGAGTGAGCTCAACAGCCCAATGATGTCTGAAATACAACAGAGGGTAGGTCAAAAAACTGTGCTATGATGTTGAGTAAAGCAAGCTGGGCCAAGGAGTGTGAGAAGATCTTGCAGAATAGAAAAATGAATGTATATGTCTGCACTACTAGCAGAATAAAAATAAGACCAGTGATAATACATTGAGTCCTTAATCCCACATGGTTCTGTGTTTTTTAATTCCTCAAGCATTTGTAATTATAGGTCAGTTGAGACAGAGATACCATGATGACCTTGCTTTGTAGCTCAGCTGATTTGTAACTACAAATGCTCGAAGCAATTGAAAAAAACCAAAACCATGTGGAACTGCAACCTCAATCTATCCTTAGCCTTACTTTTTTTTTGTCAGTGGTGTTAACATGTACATACGTTTTCAGCCTGCCACTGAAGAGTGGCAATAATAAGTCTGTGACAATCACATAGTCATGAGTCCTTTGCCCCCTCACCGTTGTGCACCCCTTTTTTGTCATGTCTTTCCTTTCTCCATCGTCGTACGAGTTTCTGTAGACCCTGCCATGCCCTCAGCACTTCCCTCCTGACCGCACGTTGCCAGTCCTGCCAACCTCAATTCCGAGCGAGCCCCATCTGCCAACTCCTGCGACCCTCGGGCCAGGCATGCGTCTTAGCATACTGTAGATTATGCTTGCATCACATTGAACTATAGATTCTCATCATTATCAACAAGTCATGTGATTTGGCCATGGGTCTACCTTTGTAGTAACTGAAACATAGTAGTCTCCTTTCAATGATATTTTTTATTACTAATTTTGTCATTTTCATATTTCACCATCACTACACATCCCAAAATCTTTGTTTCTCTGAACTATAGTACAATTTTTTTTGTGCAGGCAAAAAATGAGCCACAAAAAATCAAAGGGAAGTGTAAAACACCTTTCTGCATAGTATTGGGCTCACTGCAGGACAAGGTAGGGGATGAAGAGATTCAAAGCTTGTCCTGAATGCTACTCTTACATACAGAATAGCGGCGCATGTATTTATACTTTCATCCAGTGTGATATGAGTGTTGAGTGATAAAGAGATTTAAACACCACCTTGTCGCGTCGATTTCGGGAACACGGCTCAAAGTTGTTGTGTTAGCTACGGAGAGCGGAGACTGGGTCTTCGGTGGCCGTTAATGTGACAGAGTTTGCACTTCCTGGGTCGTGATAGTACAGTGCGCCATCGAGCAGACTCGAAATGAAAGGTTCGGAGTTATCCCTACTAGACGAAGCTTATAGAGCAAGGCCAAACAAAGAAGGAACCCTAGAATAGGGGTGTGGCGCCTTGTCACGGCACGAGACTGGTCAACGGTACTCAATTCCTGCGATTGTCACGCACGACGCTGGCAATTGGATTTCTGTCCAAGTACACCTCGCATACTCATCTGCCTCGGCTCAAGCGCTCAACAAGCCCATTCTGTCACTTTATACCTCCTGTCATTGACTCTATTCACATCCATCAAAACATTCGATTCAGGCGCTAACCACCATGGCCTCGCTCCTTGAACGCATGAACATCGACACCGACGCGACGTCTGTTGGGCCAGTCCGCACCACCGCTAGACGCTCACTGTCTAGTCCATATGTGCGTCTGCATCTATACTCACACACTCTCTCAATTGCATTATCTATCTGACACCCCGCCTTTGGTTGCTGTTGGATCCTGCGACAGGCCCGTACATCACGGATACCGAAAGGAGACGTCAATAGCGCTTGGGAGCACGACCTTTTCCAGTCCGATGCCGCTCACACAAGCAGTGGAAAGCCACTCGTCGCCCGCTTCAACCCACCCACAAACCCGCCAAAGATGAACTTCGGCATCGCGGAGAAGGCGCTGAGGGAGGCGGCGGGTCAGACGCGGGATCGCGTTGAGCTGTCCATTCGGGGTGCAAGCGCGCGGGGCAACGTTGTCGAGGTTATGGGTCTTGTAAAGGGAACGACTGCTGAGGACGTCGAGGTTCGTTCGTCACACCTACCTCTGCATTCGCAGGAATGATGCTCATGCAATCGCATTTCTCGTTGTGCAACCTCTTTGCCGACCTGCTCGTTTCGGTTAGGCAATATTTAAGCGATGTGGTCCGATCACACAGTCCTCCGCGAAATCCGCTACGGACGGCGGGGTGGTGGTGCGGCTAACGTTCAAACACGACAAGGACGCGCGGTCGGCCGTCGAGAGCTTCAATGGGCAAGTGGCAGATGGGCGCACACTGAACGTGCGGATTGTGGGGGGCGTCAACGCAACTTTGAGCGGGCGCTTGGGCGTGGGTGTGCAAGATGGTAGCGTCGATATGTTGATGGAGAGTGCATCCACCGGTGGCTCGTCAGTACCATTTCGTTGTTTGACGCCAGTCGACGTAACTCGTGCTAACTGTGATGTAGAAAAATGCGTTCTGATGAGATCTTAAGCGATGCCGATGCGCGCGCACGGGCGCATGTTCTCGTGGCACCTCCAGGCACAGATTCGAGGGAGTACACACTACAGCTGGTGCGCGGACGTGGTCGCGGGCGCGGTCGCCGTGGCGGTGGCGGAGGTGCTGGGCGGCGTGGCCGTGCAGATGGGCGGATGGAGATAGATTAGGCTTCACTGGTCGAGAGCGTTTTTTGGTCGTGCAACAGCTGTATCATCGTCCCCTCTCTTTGTCCTCTTGCTTGTGCAACCTTTTCTTTTCGTCTCGTATTTGTGTGTTGCGATGTGACTGTCATGCATATTTCTAGCTAACTCCAGACAATACATTGGTTTCCATTTAGCTTTAGCCCCTTGACTGGTTTTGTTGATCTCTGCATACATCAACGAACACGATGGGTGTTCTCGTGATAAGATATGACACACAGCGGGCATACTAGTGAATAGAGGAATATTCATTAGATTAGAATGTCTCCAAAATACTGTGTACCCCCTCTCAAGATTTTCGTATATTCTGAATCTGAATACATAAATTTGTGTATCAAGCTGCAGGAGACAAGTCGTTGGGCATCCCTCGGCACAGAACAGTACAGGCTGAAGCTATGTTATCATGTCATTTCAGAAGAAAACGACAACTCTCGACGAGAGTGTTTATATCGAGTACCTCAAGTCACTTGGACTTAGAGTAAGTGCATGGGAAGGGGTTTGTGATGTCGTGTGACGACCGACCGTCAAGTGAGTTGGGTTACAGCATCTTTATTTTAATTATTTGGTGGTGTTTCAATAGATGAGGGCAGCTAACACTAGTCAGCTGCTGGAAAAGCTCCAGTCGAGTGCAGCGAGACAGAGCTTTTGCAGGGGCTAACTAAGCCAGCACGTGAGTGTGAAGCAGGCTGGCCCCAATATGATAAGCTTCGGTCTTATTGTGTCAGACAGGCTGCAAGATCTTATGCCCCTTGATCCCAACTTGCTACACACTATATTGCAATAGCTTTTCGATTGTTGTTGTTGGAATTGCAAACTGGCGCATGCACGACTCACTACTTCCTTTTTAGGCAACTCGGCAGAAGCCGACGCGTGCGAAAACTTTCGTCTCCTCTCCGCAGAAAACACATGATAACTACCTACTTTTTCGATCACTCCGCTACTATACAGTTCCAAGCCACATGCAATTTATCTAGCCTGTTTACAATGGTTCGCTTTTTTCCCCCTCAGTCCTCGTGTTGTTTTCGAGACTGAGTGTCTTTTGTCCTTGTTGTTAGGACACTTTTTGGTGTTTCTTGTGCAGAAGAACACCTGTTTCTATAACCTTTGTTATTGCAAAAGTTGTATCTTCAGTAACTAGCTCCTCTGTTCCACCTTTAGGTTGAGGTACTCAAGGCATGTGACCTCCTGATGGTGTCACACTGGGTTCATATTCATCAGGAAAATGGTTGAAACCTCTGTAGGGCTACAGAGCCTATTGGACCTATGTAAATAAGGCTAAACTATGGCCCAAAACTGTTTTCCTGATGTTTCCAGACACATACTGGCACAGTGAGCACACATACAGTCACTGCCAGGATGCATACAACCACATTGGGTATGCATGTCACTTGACCTTCCACTCCTGTACAGCCTGCTGCCTCTTGTGGTGATGGCAATCCCACCCCTGCTGGCTCACCTGATCAATTGCATCTCACTGCTGGGATGCTGTTGACTGCCACAAATGCACCTGATCAAGCTGGCCAACAAATGCAGCATGATATCCAGGCTGCTTGTTGACTTCTGGCTGCTCTTCCATCTGGTCAGTGAGTATTAATGCAATCTCTCCTGAACTCACTTGTCCAACATGAAGGTGGAGAAGACTCTATGCCTCTTATTAATTCTGCCTCTTCTTCCACTGTGCATATAGAACTTTCTTTGCTGGCCAAAGCCAGTTCTTGGTCTCTCACATCAGATATCCTCTTTTCCAGAGTAGCAGATGTGAGGCCAACACAATGTTGAAGCCAAACAACTGAAGAAATGCTAAAACAAACAAAAAGGACAATTGCACTTCAACTAGTGGATATCCCAGATGTATAATCAGCTAAATAAGACAAGAAAGAGACTAGAAGGTGCTGCACCTAGCAGATATCCCAGATGATCAGAACTGGGGATAAAATGCTAAGTGAACTATGCTATATATACTACTCTGAAGAGTGCACAGACTGTGCTGTACAGTATAGGGCCAGAGAATGAGAAAGTACAGTAATGATGTCATACCTAATAATAGAGGGGACATGTCAGTGCTGACTGAGGCTCTGCAGCAACTGTGAGAGTGATTGGTGATACTCCACAGCAGGTGTGAGAAGGATTGGTGAGCATCCACAGTAAGAGTGAGAGAATGAACTATAACTAAAAATAGAACAGGCTGATTGGAGATTGGATGACATATGTGTCATTGGCCAATAAAGATGAACAAGAGGAATGCGTGACTGTGGGAATCACTTTGATAGATCAAGAGTGATTATAAGATCTATGTTGATAGAGGCATAAGAAATATAGAGAAGAATGAGGAAAAATAAGAGGAAATTAGAAGTGGCCTGACAGCAGAGGCTGTTATGAGGCACTTGCTTTGGCACCTCATAACAATTTTCTTTTTCTTTTTCTTTTTTCTTTCTTATATTTTACTTACTAGTAAAGTGTAGTATTATTACTACAAGTGTGAGCTTAGCTCCACTTTACTTAGTAAGGACTCATTTCATTCTTTTCTCTTTTATGATACTTAAGTATTTACATACTTAAGTGTGAACTTAGCTCCAAGTACTATAAAAGACTTATCCTTTCCTTTCTTATCTTTCTTTATTTATTATAACATTTACTTGCTAAGGACTAGTACTATACAATTAGCAAGGACTCATTTCTTTTGTCTTTATTTACCTTTGTTTACTTCTTGTTCATTTCGTGCTTGGGGCTGAGCCACTTATTATATTCATGGACACATTATAGGTCATGTGACTTTGTTGATTGCTGCACAATCATTATTGATCCATGAACCTTATTTACTTGTACTATCCTTAGCACTCTGGATTTGTATAAGTAGTTGAAAGACTGGTGGTCTATTGGATGGTCTTAGGGATCTATATTCCTGGTAACTATGATGATGATGATGATGATGATGATGATGATGATGATGATGAGAGAGATTGACAAGATAATGATGAGAACAATTGCTCTGATGATTATGTGAGGATCCAGGGT
>QLPN01021952.1:560-47837 GCA_003314395.1 Albatrellus ellisii
CTAGAGCTACTAGATGAACGCGACTTGGGTAATAAACTGATGATATGGCGCGATAGGGTGGATACAAAATAACGCAATAGAGAGCATGATAGAGAATCCAATGTAGTGGAAACAAAACACGACACAGTGGGGAACGCAACACAGCGCAACGCAATGGAGAACGCAATGGAGAACACAACGCAGCGCAACACAATGGAGAACGCAATGGAGAACGCAATGGAGAACGCAATGGAGAACGCAATGGAGAACGCAATGGAGAACGCTACGCAACGCAATGATAGACGTGGCTTATGGGGAAACGTGCACTTTTCTTGATAATAAGACACGCGGAGGGAAGGTTGATATTTGCCTTTTGATTATCGACTCGGACAGGAGAAGAAGTCAAATTGAGGGTGGGGGGAATCTGGTCCTTTTCGACAGATGATGCGCTATCTAAATACAAGCCTAGCTCCAAGACTGGAGCACAACAAAACACAACAGAAAATTTACTGTGTAGGGTCGATCATAGGGATATTTGAAATGAAGTGGAGTCTGTATGTGAGCAAATAGAGTATCATACTATTGCAGATAAGCAAAAGAGGAATAGCGCCAATCGCACCAAATGCTGACTTCGCGACTCGTACCTCCATGGTTACTTTGGTGGGTCTAGACCATGCCTTGGCCTATTCATCCTTTCCCTCGTTGGCTGACCCGGTATTGTTTTCCAACACCTGCATGAATGCGCGATTATAGCGACTGTGGATGATTTTCACGTGCGGTGTGTTAATGTCGCTGTGTTCGCCTGATGTCGCTGATGGTCATTTTCCAGTGTTACATGCACGTGATGCTCATCACCGTTTGGGTCCTGGCCATTTCACATTCCTTTTCGGGACCGTTTGGATCGTTTGATGTGCGCTTCTACAGGGTTAGGGTTTCTATTCCTGTTCACCTCTACTACTATTAGTTCGTGCACACCAAATCTCGTGCAGTCACAAATGTAACGGAAAGTCACGGTATCATCACACTGGCTGGTTTCGAAGTCCGTTCAGCGCTAGACATTAAGGAAGATAATACCGTATGCATTCAGACGCATTGCCACTAGCATGTCTGAGTTCCAAACTCCGCTGCGGCAGTACCGGCAGGTGACATTGAGAGTGACACAAGCTGTTGTCACCACCAAAATTTTATCTCTTTTGTTTCTTGTTGGATCACATCCGTTAAAGCGTGTAGGGCATTCTTATGATTTATCATTTCATATGCATGTATTAGTTTGAAGATTTGTAGTAGAAAAGTGTTGTTTTGAACAATGCACGAGATGTGGGGATGCACGAACTAGTGGTAACTAATAGTACCTACCATATTTCCAATACCCTCCCTCAGTCGTTTCCATTATCGACTGAGCATTCCACTATAGATTTCTAAATCATTCAGACGTATATCATGTCGTGATGGGTACATAGTTTCTTGTATTCCTTCCCTGCTGTCCTAGCCCTACATCCTCGCCCATAAACCCAAGTACTTCAGCAATTATCGAATTAAAACAATCATGGCTTCCTAATGGTGCTTCCATGCTTCTCTCGAGGAACGCCTTCTGACTCCCCATTCGCACTGACATCAATGGGCAGTGGCGGTAAACGGAGCCCAGATGGCTCCTCTCGGTTCGCTGGACTTTGGCGGGTCGACATGTAGAACTGCATCGAGGAATATCGACTAGGATACGTCATCGAACACGAATCAAGAATATACATCTGGTAGCGGATCTGCAAGATGATTAGGCAGAAAACAATACCCTAGCAATCGAAGGGGAACGAATATGAGCAGGATCGTGGTGATGGTTTTCCATGAGACCTACGACAAGCGGGGTGACTATATCAAGAGCAGAGTATTGGCCGTTCGATTTGCAGAGATACAACACAAGAACTGTGAGGACGTTAAGAGTATAAAGCGCGCCGCTTTCTATAATAGCCATGGTGACGGGGAGCAACTTCTGAAAGCTGCTGCCGAGGCGACTGGTAAAATAGATCCGCGAGAGGATAGCAACTGTGAAGACATGGATCTCCCCTATACGGTATAAGAAGTGAAAATGCTTACTAGTGCAATACATCGTAATGCTCATGGTCAGGATGAAGTATGCAGCTAAGCCCCACCGATTAACGTCGAAGATTGTCGCACCTGGGTGTGCACGAGCCATACGATATAGGTTGAGACAACTGCAAGCTACAGACGATGGTGAATAGGTAGCCATGAAGATGATGAGAATTATTGTACCAATGTTTCCAACCATAAGAGCCAGTGGGGGTATGATACTAATGAGTTTATAATTGAACACAATGTAACACCGCCATATCTAGAGCGTGGTCATGAGTTGGTTAGCTTCGTCTCAAATCGTGTATGGACTTACGATGATACCATCTCCTAACAGCGTTTGTACAAAGTAGATGATTGTTTTCGACAGAAAAAAGCCGTTCCCCATTCGATTGTAGTAAGCAGTCGTACCCTGATCACCCACGGTCACGAAGGCCTCGAAGGCTCGGTTAACATCAATGACTAGATGCTGCACAACCGGTGACAATCAGAAGACGGGAGGTAGATTCTTGAGTTGTAGACGTACCGCCAAAGAAAGCAAAAGCATAAGAATGGCGATGGGTGCGATGTAGGCTTGCGATGCTGCGCCCCTTTGGCGACTGTGGATAACAACAATGACAACTATGGAACACAACGCGAAAAATATGCCTGATATGCCAATGGAGAAAAGGAGATATGGTGCCGGTCAGCACGCTGGCCATTGACATGCACACCACAGCCGTTTAACCAACAAGAGCGACTCACCGAAAAACCCAGTCTCCAAGACAAGTGCAAGGAACTCGGCCTTGTCTAGGGGTATGCCCATGCTATTGCTAGTGGTGGAGAGCTCGGCCAGAGTCGGTGAGGTGGTAGTGGGTTAAATGGAGCATGAGGGTAATAGAGCAGCCACGGGCAGCACCGAAGCTAACGCACCGCTTCCCCTCCTTGTTGTTGTGCTTAACAGATCGAGAAGCGGGGACCGTACGCGTTCAGCGCCATAATTATTATATCAAAACCTAAGCTTACATTGCCTCAGACTGGCCAGAGTAGCACTCACATACAGTACAGCCTTGAAGTTCCCAGGCAAGTACACGATAGCATGGAAAGACGGGGATTGCGGCACGCTCGGGAAGCAAAGCGTGCCAGCATGTGGGCTTCGGAAGAATCGAACATCAATGATTTTGATGATGATGAACGAGTAATGTCAAATTCGGCGATTCATCGTCTCAGCAGAAGACAGTCGTTCTGCAATTTGTCCTCACACCCATTTCTGTACTACGTGGCTTCAATTTATATGGCATTCTCCCGCCTGTCATCAACCCCTTCTCTTCCCCGCTCTCTCTCGCCTGTGCTCTCTCTCTCTCCGTTACTCTCTCTCTCACCCACGCACCCTCTCTCCGAGTCAAACGAGCCTTCCCCCCCCCCGCCCGCGTCCTCTCGCTCGCTCGCTCGTTCCTTTTTCTCTTGCATGAGCCCTCTCTTGACTACACCCTTTCTTGCCCACACGCCTTCCTTCACCCACGCGCCCCCTCTCGTCCGTTCTTTCTCCTGACCGTGCACACACCCTCGATCGCGCTCACTCTTGCGTACACCTGCACTTCTCTTGCCCATGCGTCTTCTCTCGATTGTGCCCTCGTGTTTTGATGGCACGCCGTGTCTCGTGCTCCATCCAGCTTTCACGTGTTCTCTCCTTTTCTCTCAACCCCCTCATCCCGCCCTTCTCTCGCCCGCACATCCCCTTTCTCCCTACATCCCATCTCGTTAGTGGAAGAGTCTTTCTGGGCGGCACTAGCTGTTCAAAGACCGTGTCAAGGAGCACCTTGGTGGTGTTCTTGGGAGATCCTCCAGTCGAAAAGATCTGCGGAGAACAAGCCAATCTCAGAGCATTGCTGTCACTAGAGTCGTGACTTTTGGCTTCATTGTCCTGAGATATTCTGATACTGTATCTAAATCCAGAATACTAACAGTGGCCATAGTGTACAACCGTGCTAGAAGAGCTCTTGTGAGGGCTAAATAAGCGTGCCCATGTGAATTGAGAAATGTCAGTTCCATTTCTATCGAGACCCTCGGATATAGCAAATGGAATAGATGACATGAATTTCTCGCGCCTGTAGCCTTCTCCTCTTTTTACTTCATCACAGCGCATTCAGTGCCGTAGTTTTGCAACCCACCCACCTCCCATTTATTCTAAAACTATAGTGGTGTCTCGGTTCCCAAAGTTCACCGGGTTTTATCCAGACATGACTGCTCGGAATTGTTAAGCTCTCCACTCACTTTCGCACGTCACTTTCAGATTTTGGAGTGGCGTTGTTTTCATCAGGTTAGGCTCGCGAGCGGTCGCGTGACCCCCCGATTCGCCGAAAATTCCCCACCCGCACAGACAAGATTTGTCACTGAAATCGAGCAGATCTTGTCAACGAAATTCGTGTGTCTTTCGAACAAACAAAGCAGCTTGCTTAGTCTGTCAAGTTGGTTGCACGATCGGGGGGTATTTTGTATCTATTATGGGAAATATAGAACAGCCAGACGAGTTCAACATCTGTTACGCAGTAGCCAAAGACCATAGGAAAACATGAAATTCGGGGGAGCATGCAGTCAAAATAAATATCACCTAGTTCTTTGTCACAGTCAATTGCAGGTAATAATACCCAAAGGTGTTCTCCGACGAAGGTACCGTAGGCGTGATAGCGGTACGAAGATCTGTTGAGTCCACTGCTCATTTGTGTTACGATGTAGATCCCCTTATGAGCTCATTGTTGGAGACGGTGGAGAGGGAAGGTTATAGCGCAGAACGACTGTCTAGGTTAGCTAGTACAGTACTGAGACTCAGACTATCCTCATCAGCGCCGAGGCCCTCGAGAACACACAGCTGTATTGGCCGATTATCATGCCTTTGCAACACGCCGCCTGCCCTGCGCCGCTTTTACCGATATTGGAGAATCAGTTCTGAGTTGATGTCTCAGGTCAGTTCAGTTCATCAGGAAAAGTAACCAGGTTAAGTTTTATTCGACATCTGAATCAAGAGAAGTGTTACTCATGTATGCCTTGTGGAAACATGTGGCCCAACATAGCAAGATCGTGTTCAGCCATGATCGGCAGTCCATCTTCCGCTCCCTCAGGCCTCCAGAGGCGTGTTCCTCGATATACGTTCATTGGGTATCGGACCTCGCCAATTCTCCCCGACCAGTCAAAATCCACTAATTTGAATCCCATGCTGCCATCCCTTTTCACCATGATATTCGTGTCGTGGATGTCTCCATGAACGTAGTTTGCTTGGTGGAGAAAGACGAGTTTCTCTTTAATGTCTTCATAATGGGAGTAAGTGCTGTAAAAATCCGCCAGGCGACAATAATCCTCTCCAATCATCTCCATAACAATCATGTGCCATCCACCAGGTAGGACGTCGAAGCCTTTCAGCGCCGGCGCAAAGCCCTTGGAAGCACATATCTCATGTGCCTCCTTCGAGTAGTAGTGAACAAATTTGATGCAAATCGTCTCGTCATCAGTCGTTTTGGCAGTGAAGAGTAAACTGGTGTCGTCCATGCGGGATACATACGCGAAAGCGATAGGATGTGCCGACGATGTGCTGGTGCATGTATACGAACAAGGATACGGGAATTCGGGGTCCTGAAGAAGAGGAATGGGTACTGTAGTAGGGGATAGCATTTCTATGTAGTGTTGCTCCAGAGAGTTGAGAGCTTTCTTCAGCGCGCCGAAACGACGCGCGGCTATCGTATGCATCTTGGTGTCAGTTTGATGCCAAAAGAGGGGCAGAACAGTCGAGAGCACTTGTACGTTCGGACGGGTGCTCCAAACGGCGGCCGAGAAGCCAATGTGGGGACCTCAATAAGTTCTGGTTAGTACAAATAGCGAGCCGCACGATGCCGAGAACTTACCAAACAGAGTAATTAGGATACAAGGAAATCTCAAACCACGCTTTTCCTCGACCAAATTCTTTGTTGCGTGGACGTAATCCAGGATTGCTTGATTGTAAGGTTCGGCGTCAGCGGCACAAATCTCGGGCCTAACATCAAGAATAGCATAGCGAAAGCCGTTGTACTGCATGTCAGCGTCAATTGTGAATTCGGTCTGTTCAATTGTTGAGGCCTCCATGTGGATATCGTGCTTGTACAGGATGTCCAGAAACGCGGTAGCTCGATGCATCTTATCCAGAAAGAAGCCGGACATTGCTTCTGACAACTCCCAGACCAACGCATTATCTTCTTTTGTTGGCTCATGATCCTCACAATCATCGACGAATCGGCCAAAGATTGGATGAAGTAGCGTGGGGGGTATGGTGTGAGCAGCTGAAGGCGGTCGATTGTAACGAATGGTATGCTCCTTGTTAAGCTGCAGCGCTTTGAAATCCAAGGGCTTCGCCTGGCTGGAAGGAGCCTTGTCAGGGAATTTATTGGCATACTCGATACGTTTTTCCTGGGTTCTAGACACAGAAGCTGAAAGTGGAGGAGGTTGGTACCCACGATGAAATTGGGCTGCGACAAATAACCAGTTTCTGTCAGTATAGCGATGGTGATGAGAAGAGCCACTCGCACTCACTACGACTCGGCTTCTGCACAATCAGATGGAGATTATCCGATTTGCTTCCTTTGAACTTTATCCCGACATCCTCCCCGCTGCTCAGCCGGTCCGCAAAGATTGAGAGTTCGCCAAGGGCCGTGACACGGTCTACGAGAGTGGCGTCTGGACCAATTGGAATATCAACATCGGCTTTGACCTAGACCAGCATCAATCACTGGGAATTCAGTAGCAGCAAGATTTATCATGGTGATGAAACTCGCCTTCCAAAGCACAAGGTGGGGTGGATAAATATTATGCAGAGGGCCATGCTGGCAGTCGGTTTGAATGTTCGTTTTCAATTGCGCTACCGTCAAACCAGGCGATATTTCGATACTGGAAGGTATATGATCATCTTCAACCAGATAAAAAATTTCGTTGGTCGCCGCAGACATTACAGCTGGAGATGGGATGGGATAAAAGTGTAGATTCATTTAAAATTTCCCCGTCCAGTGGTGCCACACCCCTAACCCAGGGTTCCTTCCTTACGATATCGTTCACGCTTTCAACAAATATTACACAGCGGGATTCCTCTTGGACCATGTAACTAAACCAGTCAATGCCTCACTTGGTTGATGGTGTATGTACAATTACGGAGGGCAGTAACCAATCGAAGGAAATATTCATAATCGAAATAGATCCATAGTAAAGCAGAGAACCAGATCAAATCGGCAACACGAATCCCTGTACATGACTTACATCATGCTAACTCAACAAGTTCGAATTCTATGGCCTCACGCAATCATGCATGAGTTAAGATACTAATGATATTCAGCTAATACATTATGTGAACGTGATGATGAGAATGAAAAAGATCACTTGCATATACGTAATCCCTGGACACTCCCAGAGAGCGCATTGCATACATCAAGGCAGCCATGAGCGGTACAGGCGCAGTAAAGCCTCGCAATACCACGGAGCCGGTATCATGCAGTCTCGTCGGCCGCTACTGCCGCGTCGGTCCTGTCTTGCTGTTGCTGTTGTGCCAGAAGTTGCCTGCAGAGTAGAGAAAGTAGCACAACGTCAACTCTGCGCTGCCCTTCAACCACAAGATATAGAACGGAAGGACCGAAGAAGACAAATTCAAACAGACAAACCCGAAAGTGACTCACTGTCTTGCAGCCAGAATCATCTTGGCCTTGCGCTCGCGCAGACTCGCCTCCCGCTTCTCCGCAGTGTCCTCCCAAGTGGCGCGCCCGCCAACCTCCTCGGTGACCAGAAACGTGTCCTGCACGCGGGACTCGAGATTATAGCGGGTGATGAGGCTTTCTTGGGGCTTAGCGGCCGGCGCAGTGGCTTGCGTTGCGGGAGTGGGAGTCTCCGGCGCGCCTGCAGTCGTGGATCGGGGATAAAACGTGAAGTATGCTGGCGGGGGCTGTGCACGTGATACTAGTAAGTGGTACTCCGACAAGGTGAAGATGAGTCGTGCGTACAGCGTCGAGAAAGCCGCCCTCAAGGATTTTGTTCGATGTCAGCTCTATAGAGCCCGTGCGGAGGAGGTCATAGTGAATGTTCTCTCTGGTGCAAATCAAGGAGAACAAATCAATAGGCTTGTCTTGTCACATGTAGGTAGAACATACTTCGGGATGTCGGGGAAAAGTGTGCTGACGGCATCCGTCTGTCCCATGGCACATAATAGACGGTGTGTCAGTGGTTCTTGGCGAGTGATGAGGACTGGCGCGCACCATCTGGGGTGTAACTTTCTTCGGTCTGAATCGCAGCGCACGCGCCGCAGCCTGCTCCTGGGCTGGCTGCCCGCCTGTCAAAGATGTATACCAACAAAAGTCATTCATGAGCGTGCCGCGTGCGAGGAGTGTTCACGTTGCATGTACCGACGCACTCGACGTAGTGACCCAACGGACAATGAAGACGATGACAGCGACGGCAACGATGACATTTACAACCTCGCCCATCTTCCTGCTGACAACACTGCAACGCAAAGAAAGTGCGAAAAATAAGGATATGAAAGTGAGAACAGAGGACTTGGATAGTTGCGAAGGCGAAACAGGATTGGGACGGGCCACAGCACAGCACTACCAAAAGTAGGAATTCCGCGTGGCTAAACATGTTCAAATCCTGTTGTTTTTAACATCTATCCATCGTCTCAAAAGAACCCTGTTTCATCATTCTGTGCAAAGCTGTTCATTGGATGAATGATCAGAATGGCTGAATGGCCTTCAGAAGATATTGTCCCACGTTAATACTACATCTTGTTCGAGGTATTGAGCAGCGCCATAGATAGAAACATCTTGGCCGAGCCATGACTCAGGCCATGCACATTCTGAGGCTTCAAGTCTTCTAACTATATAACCAGTGTGGGCGATCTAACCCTTGCAACGCCTGCCGGCCTTATTCCGAGGTAGTCTTGTCATGGTTCTTGCATTAAAAACGCGGCCCTCCGGAATCCGGATGGCATCACAAACTAGACGTGCAACACTTCCAATAAGGATCCGTTCAGAGCGGATCTTGACACATCAAAGTACGGGTCCAGCAAAATGCCAGAGACTCGAGGCCTCATGGAGACAGGGCGATCCTATTTTTCGGACAATCGGGTTCTGTCACGTGCGAAAAGTCAGGGCCCCTGGTACGGCATGATGCTCGCGCTGTTCGGCGAACACGTTTGCAGTCGTGATATAAAGCACCAGGGCTCCGAACGCAAATAGCACCGATTCGCAAGGGCCGGCCGGATGTGGTCATCCGCTGACGACAAGTGGATGGGCATCTCTTTTGGCTCGAGTCGCAGGGCCAAGTATCAGTCCGCCAGTCGGAATACGGATAATATTATGTCCGGTGTGTCGAGGTTTGCCGTACTGTCCATCACGTTGCGCACACCCGCATCTGATGTGTCCGATACGCTGAAGAGCGGTTCCCCAGATCATTGAAAATATTGACCCTGCCACATACCGTGTCACTGTGCATGCCCTTTCTACTCAACGTTCTTATGATGTAGTGTACTCTCTTCGTCATCATCAAGCGGGGTTAATGGCTTTTATGTATTTCATCACCATCACCATGCTCCGTTGTAAACACACTGCAATCAGTGTATCATATTTTTGATATTATCTTAAGTGATATAATTGATATTGTTTGCATTTGTGCAACGAAATTAAGTTTTGTAATCAAGTAAGCACGTGCAACTGGCACTGATATAGCTCAATGCCGTCGGACTTGCAACCGGCACATATGACATACCGGAAAAGTGTCCATCTCTTGAGACATCCCTCCCTCCGTCGCTGGCCGATATCCTTGTACGACGTTGGAATAAAACATATGAATATAGCAATGAAAACTTGCCATTCCGTGTATATGGTTTTTACAAAGGAAGGTTTGCCTTGAGTGAGCTAGGGATGCAGACTCGAATGCCGTTCATTTACTTGTACCAAGATAGTAACACCCTTCGCCCACCGCAACGCTGCAGTCCATCGCCGCCCGCGTGCTCTTTGCCGTCGCCGCCGCTCTTTCGTGTCATGTCCTCCGAGCACCTTGACATGCAGACTCTGCACTTCCGCACACCAACACCGTACTTCGCGGTGCCGGCGCCCTATCTCAAGATGCCGACACCAATGCTGCACACCGTCCACGACCCAGCGAGCTTCCCATGCCAAGTCCAGGAGCTGCATCCCGCACCTGCCCTTGCAGATCGCCCAAGCCAGATCCAGAGACGTCCTGCTTCTGCCCCGCCTATGTTGGAGAGCCGGCAAAGCCAGATTCAGATGCTGTGCCCCATTCCAGCCCCGGCCCTGACTGTCTTTATGAGCCAGATCCAGCTGGTGCACCCAGTTACCGCATCACCCGTTCCGGACACCTGTGGGAGCCGGATCCAAATACCACATGTCACCCCCGCCATGGCGAATAGCATGAGCGAGGTCCAGGAGTCGCACCTGGGCTCTGTCCCCAGCCTGATGAACAACCCGGGCCAGATGCAGATGCCGCACCCGACACGCCCCAGCCAGGTCCAAATGCACCCATCCCCCGCACCCCCCGCACTGGAGACCCGTTCGGGCCAGATCCAAACATCGCATCCCGTGTCTGTCTCGGCAAACCGATCAAGGGCTACACACGACTCCACGGCTGGCGTCACGTACCGGCCGAGGAAGACCCAAACCGCCTCCGCCTCAACCAGCCCGAGACAGATCCCGACGCCGACGCCGGATCTCAAGCCTTCCGTCTCCTCCGCCTCGGCCCGCCCGAGCCAGCCGCTGCTCGCGCGGCCTGCGCTGGCGCCGCACCCGAGTCAGAGCCAGAGCCAGAGCCAGACGCAGTACATGCACATGTTACTCGCGCTGGACGCGGTGCCACAGCTGCACAACTTGCTCGCAAAGTTCTTCACGTGGGTGTTGCTCGCGGGCTTCGTGATATTCCCGGGCACGTTCCAGAGCCTGCAGCAGCAACAGTCGCTGCTAGCGACGGAGGCACGCGTCCTGCACGCCGTGCAGAATATCCCTCTGTATGCCCTCTTTCTCGTTCATTTCTCGCCTGCACTGACGTTGACGCGTCGTCGGCGAACAGCTTCGTCATCGCGTTCATCTGCTGCGGGATCGGCACGACGGGGATGTGCTGGCTCTGGTGGCGCTGGATGAATAACTACGTCTGGATCGTGAATCAGATCTTCCTGTACGTCCCCCTCACCATGTACGCATCGGCCTGCCCGACCTGATCCTGATGCGCGCCAGGCCCGGGGCGCTGAACGGGCTGGTAGGGATTCTGACAACGGTCGCGAGCGTATACGGCGCGCAGGGCGGGCGGTTCACTGCGACGAGTATCACGACGCTCTCCGTGACGGGCGCGTGCACAGTGATCTCCGGGCTGCTCACAGCCTTCTATACATTCATCAAGATCGGGGCAGTCAAGCGGAGGCACGACCGCGAGGTTGGGCGGGAGCGCGCGGGGCAGCATGGGGAGGGCTTGTTGGAGGAGGTCAAGCGGCGAGCGTGGGAGCCGGCGCCGCAGGCTAGGATCATATGAAGTGGGATCGTGGCGCCTTACAGTTCAAGTCATGGTTGAAGCTTAAGGTTGGCGACTATGTTGCTACGCGAATGCGCGAGATACCATTCTCTTTTGACCAGGGAACCGATACCCTGCAAGTACAGTATTTTTGCTTGTACCACCGCAAGGACTGATGAATACTATTCGGAAGGCTGACATCCTGAGCAGGTAAAGTCTAAGGAAAGATCGCTAAGCTACTCGAAAGCGGAATTGAGAAATTGTAGCAAATCACGCCGATTAGCATCCCGTTCGACATCGGCTGCATCCTGCTCTACCTTCATCTTGATCTATGGAATAGCACATGTGAGAGCAGCCCCCTCCTACTATCATCCCAGACTCGTACCTTCTTGCCCGTCAGGACGCTCCTCCGCTCCTCCCTGTCCTTGTCCTTATCTTTGTCCTTCTTCTGCCTATGCTTGTCCTTACGCTTCCTGTGCCTCCGATCTTTGCTCCGGTCACGCTCCTTCTCCTTCTTCGACTTGCGCTCTTCCCGCTCGCGACTTCGCGAACGCGACCGGTGCTTCCTGCGATGTCTTCGAGGTGATCGTGAGCGGGACCATGATGGAGAACTGAAAGGAGACCGCGAGCGGTGTCGTGTGCGCTTATGCCGGTGGCAGGCATCCGATGCCGTCGAAGTCGACGAAACGGACGAAGATCGAGACTGAGACGCGCTCCGTCGTTCCTGGCGACAATCCACCAGCCATAAAATCTTAGCAAGTGGTGAGTTCAGAGGAAGACAGTCGCATACAGGTGTGGGTGATCTGTGCCGCTTCCGTTCTTTCGACCGCCCACGGTCGTACGGACCCTAGCAATGCATAAATGAGCGATCTCAACGGCACGGCGGGTGAAACCGAAGAAATACATATATGGGGTGCTCGTCACGGGCGCCAGTAGTGGGATCACGCTCTGCTCGTTCGGGAGACGGGCCTTTCCGCTGCCCTATGTCCCATCGGGATGTGTATGGCTTAGTAATTTGGTGCCTGCGTGATCTAGACTCCTCTCTCTCATGGTGTCGATGATTCTCCCTGCTGCCATGCCTGCGTCGCTCAGCGGAACTGTTTCTGCTGGGCCGTCTGTGCAGTCCTATGAGAATACACAGCGGAACGAGTGGTGACCACGATGGTGGGTACACAGTGCCGCCCCGTCGCCACCGTGGAGCGTCGTCGTTTGTGTATCGTAGGGTGTAGCAGGGTGCAATGTAGAGGCTGGAAATCAGGCAAAAGGGAGGGCGCGTGCGAGAGGATGCTCACCGTCACCCCCGTATGGCTCATTGTGTCCTCTAGACCAGTATTCGTCGCGCTCCTGCCGCGCGTAGGAGGAGCGATGGCTCATGCTATCCTGATCCAGAGTCTCTTGAAGTGGGTGTGCTGTGTATGGAGGGCAGCGCAGGCGTGCGGGTAGTTGTTTTGTCAAGGGAGCTGGTGAAGCGCGCAGTGGCAACGGAAGCATATTCGTGCTGAGCTTGAAAAGCGCAACAATTCCTATGCCGCGATGCCGACTGCTCTCCAGTGTACTTGTGGCGCAAAGCGGGGACCATGCTTATCATTTTGCGTAGAAGAGTGCCGACCCGTGTATTATGTAGCACTGATATCAATTGCAGGAGAGATGTTCTAGCGTACACTGCACAGCTGTGTTGTGTTTAGATTGAATCGCGCCGAGAGTTTCTCAGTTATTGATGTAGACCCTCCCCTCGTATCCTCTTAGTATAACGACCTCGCCCACAAACTCGTCCGCCCCCAAGTAATTCCCAAGTAGCAAACGTGCCCCGGCGACCCGTGGAACATCCCGCACACCAAACCTGACCTCCTCAGCGCTGAAATTCAGTAGCACAAGCATTGTCGTTGTGTTCAGCGTCCGCGTGTATGCGAACACCTGCTCATGCTCGGGTGCCAGCAGGCGGAAGTCACCATAGATCTGCCCAAGACCCAGTCAGCAAGCGCGAGGGCACGGTATTTAGCTACGGTAAGGAAACGGTGCTGACGAGCGTATCGTGCTGCTTCCGCATGCCCAGCGCGCGTTTCCAGAACGCAAGTACGCTTCCTGCGTCGCCGTGCTGCGCTATAACGTTCCACTCCGTGTAGTCGTCGTTCACGCGCATCCACGGATTGCCTGTCGTGAACCCCGCATTGGCGGTGCCATCCCACTACCCGCACCGGCCACCACACGTCAGCGGAGTCACATGCTGTCGGGCGGTTTGGAGCGGCTAACCTGCATTGGCGTGCGCGCGTGGTCCCGCGCTTTGCGCTGACAGCCGTACGACACGTCGGACATATCCACCTCTCCGCCTCCAGCCTCCTCCGTGCGCTGTTGCAGTACCCTAGCACAGCTGTCAGCAACCCGCACACAATACAAACGATCTCGGGACGCGCCTGTTGCAGTAATTTTGCGTCAAGACGTCCTTGTATTCCGCCAGCGGCCAGTGCGACGGGAAGTTGGCCATGCCGATCTCCTCGCCCTGGTAGACGTACAGCGTCCCGGACTGTGTCGTCTGCAGGAGCGCAAGCAGAGTCGCCGAGTGTGCACGCCACGCAGGCGAGTCGTCCGCGTAGCGCGAGATGGAGCGTGCCTGGTCGTGGTTCTCAATGAACACGCTGGGCCACGCGAGTCTCGATTAGCATGTGCAGACAGCGGAACGCCGAAACTATGGAAACAGACGCACGCATTCCAGAAGCCCTCCGCGCGCTTGAAGTTCTGCCATTTGTCGATGATGGACTTGAGCTCGGGCAACTTCCACGGGCGGTATGCGAGCGGATTGGCGCCCTCGGTGAGCCCGCCGTCGGCATTGTCGAGTTCGACGACCTCGAACTGGAAGACCATGTTCAATTCGCGGTTGGCGGGGAGGACATACTCGGCGAGCCCCTCGGCTGTGTGTGTAAAAGGTGCCTCGCCGACTGTGATTAGGTCGTACTCTGATGTGTAGATAGTCAGGTTGGCAGATGGTAAGGTTTGAGGACATTGGGACGTACTGGAGAGGACGCGCTCATTCATTTCCTTGATATATTGGTGCACGCGCGGACTGCACAAGAATCATGGAGAGGGTATAATTGGCTGAGCGAAGACAGATTGAGGACAGGTCCTGCACGACGTACCCGTTCACGTACATTGCGCTAGCGATCTGGTACTTCTGCGTGGGGTCGATGATTGCGGCGTCCGGCAGGCCGTCGACCTTGGAGATGAGGTTGATGACGTCCATCTGCACCCACCACCCGTCACCGCAAGTCAGGAGAGAGGGACACGATGGAGGAAAGCACGCACTCGGAAGCCATCGCACCCTCTGTCAAGCCAGAATCTCATCAGCCCCCAGACGGCCTCGCGCACCGCGGGGTTGTCCCAGTTCAGGTCGGGTTGCTTGTCCAGGTAGAGATGGAGGTAGTACTCGTCCGTGGTATCGTCGTATTTCCACGCGGACCCTGCATGCACGTGCGGTCAGTACCACTGCGAACCACGAACAGTGACAAAGGCTACCCTCAAAGACAGACCGCCAGTTGTTTGGCGGCTGCCGCTTACCGTCAGCATCGTACTTAGGCGGGCGCCAGATGTACCAGTCACGCTTAGGATTGGTCTTGCTGGACCGCGACTCGACGAACCATTCGTGCTAACGGAATTTATGAGTTCGTGGTATTCGGCATCAGATTGCAAACGTGGTACCTCGTCTGAGGAGTGGTTCACTACTAGATCCATGCTATGGTGGCGGTCAGGACATCGTTTACTCAAACAGTATAACAGAGGCGCTGCGTTACACTAGTTTCATGCCTCGAGCATGCACACCCTCGAGAAGGCTGTCCCAGTCCTCCAGCGTTCCATATCGCGGATCGATGTCGCGGTAGTCAGCACTGCACGCGTGCCGCACTTAGCGCGATCGTGTATACCGAATAGGGCACGTACATGTCGTAGCCCATATCGGCGAGAGGCGAGCGGTAGATCGGTGACAGCCAGAGGACATCGGCGCCGAGGTCCTTGAGGTAGTCGAGCTTGGACAGGATGCCGTTCAGATCGCCAATGCCATCGCCGTTCGAGTCAAAGAAAGACACTGGGTAGATCTGGTACACCACGGCCTCCTTCCACCAGGTGCGTGAGTGAGCGTAGCCCGACATGGTGGGATCGTAATTGTAGACGGGGACAGGGAGCTGAAGGACAGTAGACTGGGCTCGGCCGCTACTGGTCGAGCTGATATCGATGAGATAGGCCTTGCGGTGCTATACGTGGCGACGCATTCTGGCACAGAACTTACTCGGCATACGGCGAGTCGTGCGTAGCTCGGAGGAGCGCTCGAGACGTTAGATAATTTGACACTTGCACCCGAGTCAAGGTATTCGGCGCACGACGAAAGAGGGAACGATTGAGGTTTTCCAGTGCACGGGGCCTACGTGCATCGCATCTGCCTCATCGTCCTTCTCAGACTCCCTATGCTCGGAAGGCTGTTCAGGATGTCTACCACTCACGTATACACCCAGCGTTTCCTCCCAATAATACCCTTGCGTGATTTCCACTTCGTGAGCTGTATTACGAACGAGGGGACAGAACTTATTACATGTTGAGGTTTTCATTACCTAAGCAACCACTTGGCAAATGGGGAGTTTTGAGTCTTCACTTGAGACAACTCGGTTTTATTGAAGCGTTTCTACAGGTTCGTCCCTCAATAACACTGTCACGGCGAGGAATCAAGCACACGAACACCCGGCCCTGGCACCCACCACCACCAATGTCCTCCTCTGGCTCAGATTCCGACTCTGATGCGCCTCTCGTACTCGCGCTTGCCGATACCGCTCTATCCGCGCGGCGCGCAGACCGCGCGCTGCAGGCGACACATGAAGCTGCGCGTGCAGTGGCGCGGGCGCGGAACCGGGTGCATGACGAGCGGTTGAAGGCGCAGGCAGCGGTACGTGGGTGTCGGCGAGGGGATGAGGTACGTGCGAGCACAGAGAAGGGAAAGAGGGGAGGGGGTGAAAAGAGTGAAAAGAGTGAAAAGGAAGAAGATGAAGAGAGCCGGCACCTGCGCGCACGGATGGCGCGGGCGATGGAGGAGGCAGATAGGGAGAGTGGTGAGGAATCTGGGAATGAGGAGTCCGTGGCGGTGCGAGATGCGGCGGGTGGAGAGAGCGAGGGGGATGACGATGACGATGACGATGAGGAGGGCGGGAGCGCTGCGGAGGGCACGAGCGGGGATGAAAATGAAGACGAAGAGAGCAACGATAGATCAGCAGACGGGGATGACGAGAACAATGAGGAAAGCATGGATGACGATGCGGGCCAACCCGACGGCGAAGATATGCTGATGGACACCAACACTGACACCGATGCCGACCTTGACCCGCATGGCAAATACCTCCCTGACGACCTCTTCGCCGCCGCCGCTGCCTCCTCCCACACCTCCAAATCCCTCCCTCCTCCAAAGCAACCTGCGTCCTCCTCCAAAAAGGCCCAGCTGAGGAAAATAAACAGGCGCCGCGCCAAGGACATCGTCGTCGGGTGCGTCTGTTCCCTCTCCTCCGTTCCCGCATTGTTCCGCCGCATACGGAGGCACATATACTCACGCCGACTTTATACCACGCATGCAGCACACGTACGATCCGCACACTCGGCGCCGACCCTACGACTCCCGCTCCCCCCGCACACGTCCGGCATTTCAAAGAGCGAGCCCTCGGCTTCGCAGGCAAGCAGTCGACAGCGCGGGGGTGGGAGCGCAGAGCGAGTACGTCTTTTTTATTTTTTATTTTCATCTGTGACGGGGCCTGATCAGCAGCACTTGGCAGCCAATGTCAGTGTTCTCAGACGCGTAAGCACTGCACCACCTCTTGTGTTTGTTCGCCCACGTCCAGCATCACCAGTATGATATCAAGGGACTAGTCACGTTAGAAAAAGTGATAGATAGAAATATGGGTGTATCTAGATCAACATGTGTCGTTGAGGCTACATTGGCTTCATCGCAGGTGCCGACAGGAAATTGGGCAGACCTGAAATATCGTTTTACACTTACATCGATATACTGTAACATTGCCCCTGCCAGGCTTCGGTCATAGCAAAGTAATCTTGCCTCAGCGTGGGCACTGGCTTTTTACAAAACTGCTTCTTAGTCCCCTACTGGTAACAAATTAACGCAATTGCGTGCGATTGTGCGCGAGAGGTACCAGAGCGGTATGGCATTATTAATATCACTGTTACGGTACCGTAGTAGCATATAGTGACATAGAAAGGTCACTCACTGCCTTAGATCAAAATCTCAGAGAAAAAAAGATAATACACATATATTATGTCGTAGCAACAATGAAAGGGCTGTTTGGAAGTGCAAACCGGCGCGTGCAAGTAAACCTGCTCGACTCACCACCTTCCGTTTTAGGCAACTCGGCAAACGCCGATGCGCGCGCGAAACTTTCGTCTCAAATGTCTTCAGGAAAACATACGACTACAGATTTCTTTTCCATCACTCCACTACTGTATAGTTCGAAGCCACAGGTATTTTTATTTCATCCACACACCTTTTTCCTTGGCTCTTGTGTTGTTTCTTCGAGGCTGAGGTGAGACACCTTTACATACATCTTTACTTTACTATACTGACTGGTGTCAGGCATTGTTCCTGTTTTTGGGAAATATTTTGGTGTCTTTGTGCAGAGGAATGCTTGTATAACATTTTTGTTTCAAGACTTATCTCATATTACATCATTCTTGTGAGTCATCCCTGTGATGTGGTAAAATACACCCTCCTTGAAGAAGCTCGTCTATGTGGAAGCATGCTTATGTGCAGAACACTCAAAGGGGAAGGCAGCGAGATCAGACAAAGGTGGCTAAACAGGACAACAGTCTGTATAGCAGCAACAAGACAGTGGTAGAGGAAATACAGAGAATGAAGAACAGGAGAGAAGAACAGAACTAAAGGGGACTGGTGTCTAGGGTTGTAGGGTTGGTCTTATATATTGTTCAGTGAGGGCTGGAATGCATGAGGTGGGTGGTGGGGAGTATGATCTTGTGATGAGTCTCAAAAATATGTGATAAAGGTGAGGGTCTGATGTAGGTAGTTCTGATGTAGGTGGAGGGGATGGATCAGATAGGTGTTGGATGTATGTGATGAGTAGTCTGAAGGGTTGCACTCCTCCCCATTGAAGAAAATGAAAGGATGAGAAAAAAGGGAGAAATATATATAAGGGATGAGTTAAGAGGGCAGGGTGCAGCATGATTGCCAGGACTGGAGAACCAGGGAGTTGGTGAGATCATGTCCAGGGAGCCAATGGAGGTTTTCATCACCCCAGCCTTTCCATCAGATGAGGTACTGATGACTGTAGCCATGGTGGTGTTCATTGATGATGGTGTCGATTTCATGCTGTCTGGCAGTGTTGGGGCCCAGGCATGGTAACACATTAGCTGCATTGAAAGTGGAAGTGGTGGGGATGAAAGGCTGCAATTGGTTGGAGTGAAAGGTAGGAAAGATGTTAGTGTGTGGCAGAAGATTGAGAGTGTAAGAACTGGTCTCAGGGTGGGAAATGAGGACATGTAAGGGCCATCATAGTGGGGCATGAATGTTGCAACCCAGGAGGGGTCTTTGGCTTGGCATTCATGGCAGAGATGGAGTGTGGAAAGGAGGACTCAGTTGTCAACATTGAAGGAGGGTTTGGGGCTTTGAGTGTAATTAGCAAATTTGGACTGGGCAAGCTTGGTGGTGAGAAGGTTGTCATGCATGTCCACAAGATCAAGGTGGAGTTGGCAGAGAAAAGTGGTGGGCAGAGAGGGCATGGAAACCAGGGTAGAGAGGAGAGGAGGCACAAGGCAGGGTTCATGATTGAGGAGCAGATGAAAAAGCATGTAGCTGGTGGAGGCATTGACAGTAGACATGATATTGAATTGGACATGCAGCAGAGCATGTACCCAGCCCATTTGCATCTGATCCACATGATAACACAGACACTGTATGACAGTGTGGTTCATGTGCTTGCTGGCACCATCAGTCTGAGGGTGGAAGGTGGATGACATCTGAAGTTTGATGTTAGTGGGGGAATGTGCTAAGAGTGGCCTCTTGGATGGTCTTAGGGAAGGTCTAGAATGTTACTCCTGGTAACCAAGGTTTGGATATTGGCTTGATGAACATAATAGAGGTTCCTGATGACAATGACGAATGGGATTAATGATATGGTTATGAGGATGATTCCACCAATAACGATACAAGGATCCAGGTTGACTAGTATAAGATGTCTTTAGTGATTCTTTTAGAGTTCTTAGACTTAGTTCTTGAAAGAATGAAGCGAGTGGTTAACGAGCTTAGATCAAGCGCAGTATAAGGAGATTCCCTAGATTGCGAAGTTGACAAGACTGGGGTTTAAGACTGCCAGTCTGTCAACTATTTATACAAAACTAGTGATCTAACTATAGTAAAGTTACGCAGTATTGCACAGTAAGTAAACGAAAGTGCGCAGTAATGCGCAGTAAGTATGCGTCCATGTGATATAAGTGGCTCAGCCACAAGCGCGAAATGAACTAGATAAACAAAGGTAAATAAGAGCGAGAAAAAGGAGTCCTTGCTAATTGTATAGTAGTAGTCCTTAGCAAGTAAATGTTATAATAATTAAAGAAAGATAAAGAAGAGAGAAAGATAAGTCTAATATAGTACTTGGAGCTAAGCTCACACTTAAGTATGTAGATACTTAAGTACTATAAGAGAGAAAGAAAATGATAAGTCCTTACTAAGTAAAGTGGAGCTAAGCTCACACTTGTAGTAATAATACTACACTTTACTATAGTAAGTAAAAGAAAAAAGGAAAAAGAAAAAGAAAGAAACGCGTTACGAGGTGCCAAAGCAAGTGCCTCGTAACAGAATGAAGTTCATGCCAGAACTGGGAGATAAAAAGTTTGTTGTGATTGGAGATGATCTCATGTTGGTTTTTTCATTACCTTATGATGCTGATCACACTGTTTTACTTATTAAGTATACTTATCTCTATCTCATCTTGTTGGTATTTCTTTTCTCTTTATGGTTTGAGCTCCTCTTCAACTCTATCTTGCTCTTACTATATCTTCTTTACCTCATCATCTTCTCACCTCAGCACTTCTGCATGTGCTGAGGTGAGTATCTCTTCTACTCTCTGAGCTCTCTTCTGACATACCTGTTCTATGCAGCTCTCTCTTTCTTCTGTGTACCCTCTACCCTCTGGTACACATCTTCTCTATCTTACAGATGTGGTCTTAAGGCCCTCTGCTCTGTCTTACCAAGGCTGTAGCCTTGTCTCTTGCTAGAATGGCCTTTAGGCTCAACACTTATCTATTCTATGTCATGGTGTTTGCTTCCTTTGCTGTGCTGCCCAGATTTCATCATTTTGACAGGCAGGCCATTTTCACAAAACCAATGGTCAAAAAATAGCTGGGCAAAAGCTTCTGCAGTGATATCAGTGTGGGTGGGGAGGGTCTGAATGTCAGCACCAGGGTGGTTGGTCATGGTGACAATAGCATTGAAACCAGAATCCTCAGGGAGGGGTTTGATGAAATTGATCATGATGCTGTTGCCATGTTGATCTTGGATGGGGAGGGGATGGAGAGGTCCTGTGTTGAACTTTTACTGTATGTTGATTAATGTATCTCCTACTCATCTTTTTCATTTGGCATTCCTTCCTTTCACTCCCTACACATACTTACATACACATGACACATCCTTCCTTTCACCACAACCCTGTGGGGTTCCTCCCCACTCCCACACCACTTATACTCCAGACGACACATGTCCTCTACATATCTAGGTATCCTTGTACTTTAGGATTATCTCTCCACTCTAACTCTCCTTCCCACATACTATATAAGATGCACCCTTTACTATATGTCTCCTCAGTCATTGTCTTACAGACAACTGAGTGAGTACTATCACCTCTTGCACCTTATTCTCTATCTTACCACATTCATGCAGCTCTCTATGTTGTGGCACAACCTTACTGTCCACACCTCCCATACTTCACTGCAGACTTGCTGCAGTCATGCTACTCTTACTCTCTCCATTCAGAGATCTTATACACCTGCTATTCATGTTGTTTCCAGTTGTCATTGCCTGCCATAACCTGTGTGAACATCCTGCAGGTTTAGTAGTGAGTGATTTATTGTGCTGACAAGTGGAACAGGAGGGAATGTAGCCATGTTCCAGATCAGCACATGTGCAGCCAGTAGTAGCCTGAGTGGAGGGTGGTGTATGATTTGTCACAACCAAAATGGCCAAGAGCATCATGTGTGAGGGTGGAAATGTCCTGCCAGAGGGTGTCAACACAGGGGATGACAAGTCAGCCATCAGGGTAAAGTGTCAGGATCGTCAAGCCTATGGTGGACATCCATAGCACGAGACCATTGACTCCTGATGTATCCCTGCTCTCCTTTGGAGAGGCTTACTGGGAGCTGCCCTGGATCTAGCCCAAGGGATGAGAAGACCCAGACTAAGAAGAGGGGATTGAACCAGCTGTAACAAGCTGGGGTCTATTCATCTAACTACCTATCTACTTATAGTACTAGATTGTGTGCACGGACCAGGTGCAGTACTTAAGGGCAGGTCTACAGTAACTAGATGCGCAGCAAGTGTGTGAGTACTGCTGACAGATGTGCAGCATCTGTGGGAACAACCCCAAGAAGACCGAAATGACAGTAAGTAAGATATCCAACAAGATAAGATGTAAAAGATAAGATGAAGATCTTATCTTATCAGATGATCTAAAGAGAAACAATAAAAGAAAGAAATAATAATGGTAGGGAGTAAAGTCAGCGGTAGGAGTCTGACATAAAGGAGGCCATCTTGGGAGGTGCTGGCAAGGTTGCAGAGGGGGTGGAGACAGAAATCATTGCAGGTGTAGCCAGTGTGGATGTGTTAGAGGAGTGAGAGGTTGGAGGAGACCTGGAAAAGGGTGGTGATGGACACAAGGGGGGGTTCATGGTGTGAGAGGGTGAGCACAATGGTGGTGACAATGGATGGGGGGTATTCATTAGGATCAGCCAGGAGGTGTGAGAGGGCATCAGCCACTGTGTTCTCAGGGCCAGTGAGGTAGAGTATATCAAAGTCATACTGGGAGAAATTTTCCTGCCAGTGGCTCTGATGTCAAGAAAGGTCGCATTGGGTGGAGAAATTTTTAAGTGTGTGGTGGTCTGTATAAACAACAAAATGGGAACTGAGAAGATTGGTGCACCATTTCTTGAGGGCACAGACAATAGCAAGGAGTTCCTTTTCATGCATGGGGTAGTTGAGTTTGGCACCCATGAGTGTTGAATATTCTGCATGTATACTGTATATTTTCATTTAGCCTCTCCCTCTCCCTTCACACATGTGTACTTCTTACATACTACACACATATGCATTACACCATCTCCACAGACTACCCATGTTATGAGGCACTTGCTTTGGTACCTCATAAGGATTTTCTTTTTCTTTTTCTCTTTTTTCTTCTTTATATTTTACTTACTATAAGTGTAGTTTTAACTACGGCAGTGAGCTTAGCTCCTACTTATATTAAGGACTCATTTCTTTTCTCTTTACAGTACTTAAGTATCTATATACTTAAGCATGAGCTTAGCTCCAAGTACTATAAAGACTTATCTTTCCTTCTCTTTTATATTTCTTTATTTTATTACAACATTTACTTGCTAAGGAATATTACTATACAATTAGTGAGGACTCACCTTTCTTGCCTTTGTTTATCTTTGTTTACCTCTAGTTCATTTTGTGTTTGTGGCTAAGCCACTTACTTATTCATGGATGTGTCTCTGGTCATGTGACTTCATTGATTGCTGTGCAATCATCATTGATCCATGAACCTTATTTACTTGTATTATCTTTAGGACTCTGGTTTTGTATAAGTAGTTGAAAGATTGGTGGTCTTAAACCCCAGTCTTGTCAACTTCACAATCTAGGGATTCTCCTACACTGCACTTGACCTAAGCTCATTACAAAAACTTGCTTCACTCTAAGAATTAAGTCTCAGATCTCTAAGTCACTTAAGTGTCACTAAGACATCCTAAACTCATCACTCTGGATCCTCATTTAGTCATCAGTGGTATCATCCTCATCACTATCTCATTGATCCCTCTCTCCATCATCATCAGGAATGGTTATTATGCTTATCAAACGTGTATCCATTACCTTGTTACCAGGGGTATTGTTATAGCAGACCTTCCCTAAGACCATCCAATATGCTGCTCTTAGCAACCCACATCTTTCTGCACTTTCTCATCCATGACATTGACCAGGATTCATTGATGAGCATCACATGCACACAGCATTGAAAATGACCATCAGTAACATCAGGCAAATACAGCAACATTAACACACCACATGCAACAATCATCCACAGTCACATCAATCACATTTGCTTTGGCACTGGAATACATGACTGGGTTCAGCCAACAAGGAGCAGGGCAGATAGGATGTATCAGCTGAGGTGTGGTCCAGGCCCACCAAAGTAACCATGGAGTCATGAGTCACAAAGTCAGCATTTGGTGCAATTGACACTTTTCCTTTTTCACTCACCCTTTATGGTGTGATTCTTTATTTTGTTCACATCCAGACCTCACCTCATTTCCAATTATCTCTATGATCAACCCTGTGTTGAAATTTTCTGTTTTGATTTGTTGTGCTCCAGTCTTGGAGCTAGACTTGTATTTAGATGGTTTATCATCTGCCAGAAATGATTAGATCTCCCCCACCCACAATTTGTCTCCCCTCTCCCATATGAGTCAGATTATGAAAAAGTGCTATTTGTCCATCCTCTCCCATGTCTACTAAATCCAAGAAAGTAATGTGCACCTCATAGGTCACATTATTATTATTATTATTTTATTTGTGTTGCATCTGCATTGCATTTTGTTCATGTTGTGTTCTCTTCTGCATTGCATTGTGATATTTCTGATGCTTTGTGTTGCATCTACTACTGCATTGTCATTGTTGCAATTACCATGTCACATGTCAGACTCCTATTGCTGACCTTATTCCCTACCGTTATTTTATTCTTTTCTTTTCTTTTACTTTAGATCATCTGATTAGATAAGATCTTCATCTTATCTCTTTTATCTTATCCTGTCAGATATCTTACTTACAGTCATTATGGTCTTCTTGGGGATAGTTCCCACAGCTGCTGTGCATCTGTAAGCTGTGATCCCACACTTGCTGTGCTCTAGTTACTGTATGACCTGCCCTTAGGTACTGCACCTGGTCTGTGCATGTTCCATAGTACTATAAGTAGTTAGGTAGCTAGATGAATAGACTCCAGCTTGTTACAGCTGGTTCATCCCCTCTTCTTAGTCTGAGTCTCCTCATCCCTTGGGCTTAGATCCAGGGCAGCTCCCAGTAAGCCCTTCCAAAGGAAGGCAGGGATACATCGGGAGTCGGTGGTCTTGCACTATGGATGTCCACCATAGGCTTGATGATCCTGACATCACATCTGTGTTATATCTCCCTTTTGTCACCCAGTCACATCACATTATCACATTTATTGTGCTTAACTACTAACTCCCTCTACTCTGGTGTCTAGAGGATTTTATGACTCACACCCTTCAGCAATTTTTGTGGTTGTGATTGTAGATTCTGCTATCACCATACTGCATCACATATCATCATCTTTGGCAGGCACATGCATGATGCATGACTGCTGAATAGATTGAAATGCTACAGTAGTTTCATGGGGTCCACATGGATCTGGTCATGGGATATGATCATTCCAAGATATTCAATGGATTCTTTCTCAAAGAAGGATTTTTCAAATTTAAGGAATAGACCTTCTATAATACTGTGTGTATGAGATGTCAATGGGTTTCCATGTTTGTTGAGAAAATCAGGATGTCATCCATATAGATGATTGTGAGGCAGACACTAGTCACACTGAACAACTGTCAAAGCAAAGGGACTAGTGGATATCCCAGATGTTTAGAACTGGGGAATATCACTAGGAGTCCTGTTGGTTTTTTCATTACCTTATGGTGCTGATCACACTGTTTACTTATTAAGTATACTTATCTCTATCTCATCTTATTGGTATTTCTTTTCTCTTTATGGTTTGAGCTCATCTTAAACTCTATCTTGCTCTTACTATACCTTCTTTACCTTGTCTTTGTCTCACCTCAGCACTTCTGCATGTGCTGAGGTGAGTATCTCTTCTACTCTCTTAGCTCTCTTCTGACATACCTGCTCTATGCAGCTCTTTCTTCTGTGTACCCTCAACCATCTGGTACACATCTTCTCTTATCTTACAGATGTGGCAGTTTTGCCCTCTCCTCTTGCTCTGATGGGCTTTAGCCCTTCTCACAATCTCAATCTGTTTTGGGCTTAATGCCTGTTTGTTTTATATCATGGTCTTCTCTCAGTTTGCTGCCCTGCCCAGATTTCAATAAGTCCTACAGTATATATAGTAGAAGAGATTGCACACAGACCATGCTGTACAGTATAGTAAGAAAGAGAGAGACAGAATGATAACCAATAGCAAAGACTCTCAATAACAAGCTGAGTAAGCATGCAGTAACTGTGAGAATGATCTGTAATACTCTGCAGCAAGTGTGAGAAAGATGAATAAAGATCTGCAGTAAGAGTGAGAAAAGAGTCATAACTACATAATTGGGCCAATCAGAGATCAGACAACATATATGTCATTGACCAATGGATTCTGATAAGATAAGATTGAGACCAAATAGATCCATTTGCTAGATCAAGAGTGATATAAGGATCAGTGTAAGTAAAGAGATAGGAAAAGTATGAAAGATATAGAGAAAAATTAGGAGAATAATAATCAGCCTGACAATGATGATGTGTCCTTCCTTGATAAGGTCATCAAATAATGCATTCATCATGGATTGGAATGTTGCTGGAAATTTTTGTAACCCAAAAAACATAACTGTTGGTTCCCATAATTTCCCATCATCAATGAAGGCAGCTTTGTGTTCATCACCTTCTTTGATGCAAACATTGTTATATCCCTATCAGAGATTGAGTTTGGTAAATATTGTTGCTCCTTTGAGTTCATCAATGAGCTCAGGGATGAGTGGCAATGGGTATGTATTTGCAATTGTCCACTCATTTAACACTTGGTAATCCTGACATGGTCATAATTTTCCATCCTTTTTTCTAACAAAGGTGCTGCACATGGGGAGTTTGAAGGGCAAATATATCCCTTTTTACTATTTGTCCATGTTTGAGTTCCTGCTTGAAATGTCCATAATTGAATCAGTTACTCCTTTGTTCATTGCTAACTTAGGAGTGTTCAAAAATCCTCTGTTGCTTTATAGATGTTTCACATTTCTGCTTTGTCTTCATTGGATAAGTGCATGAAGGCACAGGAAATGGTAACCATAAGATGCTCTTCCTGGTTATTATCTTGTGCTTATCAGGCTGGCAAAGCAATGAGATATTGCTAAGCCTGGACTCCTGACTTATAGCAGCCTTAAAGAAGGACTTAGATGCTAGCTGGTCTCTTAGTGCTTATCACACTAAAGGAGGGATAGATTGAGCTGGGTCTATTTGCCATACCAACTAGCCTACTTATAGTAAGAGACTATGCACATGGACCAGGTGCAGTACTCTAAGGCAGGTCAGAGAAGTCAGTAGCACAGTCATGACAAATATGTGCAGCATATCAGGAAACCTACTCTAAAGAGAGTAAACATGTAATGACAGTAAGTGATGATAAGATATGATCAGTAAGTAACAAGATAAGATGAAAGTAATCATATTTTATCAGATCAAGATACAGAAAAGAAAGTAAAAGGAAAAGAATAAAGGGTAAATGTGACCTGACAGTGTTGCTCTGATAGCATAATTTACCTGGCATTCTTTGCAAAAATGTCCTTTGATGCCACATTGAAAACACAGTCCTTCTGTTTTCCTTCAATTATGTTCTTCTTCCAATATTCTGTCATAGTTGGTGAATCCCACACATGTGAAAACTTCTGTCTGGAATGTTTTTAATGGGTAGAAGTCTTTGATTGCTCTGATGGTGCATGGGTTTAATTTCTTGAATCTAGATTCATTATCTCCTTTGAGTAAATCATTGGGGTAAAGGAATATTCTGCCTTGTCCAGTTCTGAGGCTGTTCTGGAATTAGTCGTTGGATTGGTTTTGATCCATCCTAGTGGCAATCTGTTGCCATTCTGCTAATGCTGCAGGTAATGTATCCCTGGTTATCATGATGGTGTCTCTGATCTCTTTGTGTAATCTGTTCTTGACTTTCTCTGTGAGGGTAATGTCATTGTATCCTGTATTATCAGCAATGGAGTTGAAGATGGTGACATATTTGGATGCAGTGCCTCATCCCTGTATTAACCTATCCAAGTTGTTGCAGGCAAGTGCACCTTCATTGGTTGGGCAGAATTTTGCTGTGGATTTGTCTTCAAATTGTTTCCAGGTAAGCATCAGTTGACCAGAGGATGTGGTGACCTGATCAATTATTTGTCCAGCCCATGTTCCTGCTGGAGTTTACAGCAATGTGCAACGGCATATCTATAGCATGACTATGTTAATAGCACAACTATGTGAATAATGCAATGCACCACATGAACCTCTTGTGGACTCAGGGATGATACAGATGGACCCTTTACTTACAGAAAACTTCTTCAGATAGTTTTCTTTTCCCTCAGTCTTCTACAAAGAGACTGATGTCAGTACTTACTTGCTACACCATTCACATTTTATCTTTTCTCACTATTGATAAGCTCTCATGGTGAGGAAGCTCAAGACTGTGGACATGCACAAGAGGAACAAGAGACAAACAGCCAGTAAACTGGTGCTCATGGTGTTGAATTCCCAGTGTGTACCAATATAGTTTCATTCAGTTTCCCTTCTACACACATTCTTTACCTACTCCTTACATACACAATTATGCATACTCTTCCTTTTCACTCCTTGGACTACCTACTTGTCCAAGCACTTCACACACCACTTACTTCTCTAGGACAATGCACATCCCTCCACATATGGTTGTCATTGTACTTACACTACTTACACTCTACCTCAACCTTACTTACAACTACTATATAAGATGAACTTTCACTATACATCTCTTCAGACATCTTACACACAGTCTGAGTGAGTACTCACCTCATCTTACTCCTATACTTTCTTATCACTTCCCTGCAGTGCATCTCTACTACCATGTTGTGTCACTCACTTGTGCTCACTCCCACTTACTTGCTGCAGACATGTGTCTGCCCCCATCCCTCATTATGTTGGGGTTTTCATACATCTTATCCTTGCTATACATTATTGTTGCTGCTGCCTGCCATAACCTGCATGTACACATGGATGCAGGTGAGAAAGTGAGACTAGAGTCAATTATTATATTCAAGACATCAGGTATAAGCACAGATAGAGACTGTGTGCAGAGTATAGTACAGAGCATGAGAAAGTTCAACAACTATTTCTCCCTGTAGAATACAATTCTCTTCATTCTACAGTTGGCTGTACTCTATCTCCAAGCAACCTCCTTCGATAGTTCCTGCAACTGTTCCTTCTTTGCAAAATGAGAGTGCAAAGGTGACTTTATCCATATCATCTTTAAACTGTTTGGTAAAAAGAAGTGGAGTTTAACTTTTCAGATTATGTCTTTTGCTGAGGACTTGGTTCCAGAAAATTCTGATGGTTTATTGAGTTTGGGTTCATCAGGTTTCAGATTTGCCATTCCTGTGAGGCCAACACTAACATTGAAGCTGAACAACTGATGAAAGGCTAAAACAAAGAAAGGACAATCATGCTTCAACTAGTGGATATCCAAGATGATCAGAACAGGGGAATAAACACTAGGAGTCATATAGTATATATAGTACTATTCTCTAGGGCAGGCATATGGACTAGCAAAGGCTGCACAGTAAAAAAAATAATAACAGCCAATCAAAAAGAGGATGACTGATGTCTACAGTAAGTGTGGGAATGATTGGTGATACTCTGCAGCAGTCATGAGAAGGCTGAGTGAGCATCTGCAGTAACAGTGAGAAAAGAGTCACAAGTACTTCATAAGCAGGCTAATTGGAGATCAGACAACTGGCACATCATTGGCCAATAAAGATGAACAAGAGGAAAGCATGACCATGAGAATTGCTTCAATAGATCAGGAGTGATTGTAAGATCTATAGTGATAATGACATAAGAAAAATAGGGAAAATAATAGTGGCCTGACAATTCCTGATATAGGGTGTGTAATTCTCTCCTGATCCTCTTGATCTGTTGGTTCTGTTGGATAATTTATACTTTATGTCATAATTCTGGTCATGAGTCTTGGTTGAGAGATAGTGGTGGATGAGGTAATGGTTTCATCTCCTGAATGTAATTTTGTGCTTGAGGAGTAAAGAAGGTTTCCACCTGGGAAACTTGTTCAAAAGTGTAGACTGGGGTTTGGGGCCTTGGGTCCTAGGGCAAGTTCTTGTGCAAAATTCTGGATGGGATTCTGAGATAAGGCTTGCCTTGTATTCTATGATCATGGGTAGTGTGGTTGGTCATGGGGGAGATACTGATACTGGGCTGTAGCTTTATTTACTGCAGTATCCCAGCAAAGGATAGCTTCAGTTTTATCTTTGTATACTTTGTAGATCCACTTGTTGTGTTTGTCATTGTTATGAGGCACTTGCTTTGGCACCTCATAGCATGTTTTCATTTTTTCATTTTATATTACTTACTATAAGTGTAGTATTAACTACAGTTGTTGAGCTTAGCTCCTACTTATAGTAAGGACTCTATTTCCTTTTCCTTTATAGTACTTTAGTATTTACTAACTTGTGAGCTTAGCTCCAAGTACTATAAAGCATCATTTTTCTCTTTTTCTCTTTATTTATTTATTTACATTACTTGCTAAGGACTATGATTATACAACTAGCAAGGACTCATCCTATCTCATCTCTATTTACTGTTGTTTATTCTCTCATTCATTTTGTGCTTGTGGCTATACTTACTTTAGCTTACTATGGATGTGACTTGGTCACATGATCTTGTTGATTGCTGTGCAATCATCATCGATCAAGTGAACCTTAGTTACTTGTACTATCTTGAGGACACTCTGTTTTGTATAAGTAGAAGCAAGCCTGGTGGTTTTAAACCCCAGTCTTGTCAACTTTGCAATCTAGGGATTCTCCTATACTGCACTTGACCTAAGCTCACTACAATCTCACTTCACTCATTAAGAACTAAGTCTAAGATCTCTAAGTCACTCTAAGCATTGCTAAAGACTGTTAGTTCCTTTGTTAGTTATTTCATTATTTTCATTCAACACATCTCTCTGCTTGCTTCTGCTCACTACTATTCTATCTCCTTGGACCATCACTTCTACTCCACTTCTACTCTGAGCACCACTCTCTACTCTGGGACAACACGCATCCCTCCCACTATGGTAGTTCTTGTACTTTACAACATATTCTCCACTTTAACCCTACCAATACTCACTATATAAGATGGACACTCTACATACAAACTCCTCAGACATCTTCACTATTGTCTGAGTGAGTTTCATTTACTTTCACATCTTATTCTCCCTCTTACACATCCCTGTAGCTGTCTCTATACTATGCTGTGTTGCATCTGCATTCACACCATCTCTATCTGCTGCAGATACTACTGGCCTCCCTCTTCATGTTGGGAGCATCTTATCTGCTCACCACTATATACAGTCCATGTGTATGTATGTATGTATGTATGTATGTATGTATGTATGTATGTATGTATGTATGTATGTATGTATGTATGTATGTATGTATGTATGTATGTATGTATGTGCATGTGTATGTATGTGCATGTGTATGTATGTATAGTAGAAATCCAAAAAGGGAGGAGCTGTATAGTCAGTGAGTGTACAATGTCAACAAGAGCCAGTTCCCAGTACCCTGCAGAGAGGCAGGTGCCATGCAGCATGGCACAGATGTGATCAAGCAGGGTTTGGTTCCATCACTCATCCCATCTGTTTTGCTGGGGTGAATATGGTGCTGTGTGCTGGTGTTTGACTCCAAGAGCTGTTGAAGATAAAGGTCAAATACCCAACCATGTGCTTATGAGCTAAACTCCCCTGTCTATCTCTCCTAGACAGGAACTAGCCATAGTGCAGCTTCACATCATATTAAAAGCACTTCAGTTAACTAAGACCTGGTAGCTCAGTGGTTAGAGCACCCACCTGGAGGAAGGGAGGTCCTTGGTTCAAACCCAGGCCAAGTCACTATTTTGGCACTGGTGCTGTTCAACAGGTTATGGGCCCTGCCTGGGTCATATGTGGTACTCTACTCTCCACACTTATCCTCAGGATTACAACAACTCCTGCTTCAGCTCCTTACCTCATACTCACTCTCACTATCCTCCAACTCATCCACCTCTCATCTTTGGAATCAGTACCCAAGAAAGTCTGGTACACCTTTTTGAAACTTTACTCTGCTCTATCTATTTTCCATGACAACTCTGCCACCAGTCATCATGAATCATTGTTCTGCACCCACTGCAAACAATAGAACCATACCATTGAGATTTGCTGGACTTGACTTGGGATGCAGGACAATATAAGAGCACATACTACATTGAACCACCTGTCATCAGTTTCTCAAATCAATGCCTGCTCCTATAACAGCTTCAACCACTGGATGCTCAACTCAGGATGTATGGATCATATATCACCACACTGCTCTGACTTCACATCCTATGGGCCACTTACATTCTGGAATGTCACTGTCAGGAATGGATCCACCATTGCATGTGTTGGCACTGGATCCAGTCTGCAGGACCATGAATTGCTTGGGGGTGCATTGGTCTCCCTCCAGCTTTCTGGGCTCCTCCACATTCCAGGTGCTTCTGGATGGTTCCTTTCCATCAGCAAGCTGGACTGAACAGGGTTCCACATTGTCTATGAGTATAGAACATGTGTTATCTCCAAAGGAGGTTGGACATTTAGTGTGAGATTCCTGAAGGATGGCATGTACTGGCTTACCCTGACCCATGCCCCATCTCTCCAGACCCACATCTCCCCAACTCTTTGTATCTGGCATGAGCACTTTGGGCATCTCTCCATTGCTGTTGTCTCCTGCATCCAACCTTCACAACTCACAGGCTTTGCACCTCCTCCAGATACCTCCATATCTCCTTGCACTGGTTGCCTTGCCAGAAAATTTCCACACTCTTCTTTTCATCTTTCTTGCTCACATGCCACTGAAGCACTCAGTTTGGTCCATTCAGATCTAGTTGGGCCTGTCAGTGCTGCAGCTCTTGGTACCAGAGTTGTATACTTTGCCACCTTCCTTGATGACTCCTCTGGGTACAGGGCTGTCTATTTCCTCTGCAGCAAAGATCAGTTCTCTGAGGCTCTGGACCAATACCTTGCCTGAGCCCATACCCTCTTTGGCTGCTGGCCCACATCTCTTTGTTCCAACTGCAGTGGTGAATACATCAACAAAAGGGTTGCAGACCTCTTACTCAGTCAAGGAATAGAACACCAGAAAACTGTTCCTTACTCACCTCAGCAAAGTGGGCATGCAGAACAGTGGAACTGGACTGTTCTTGACTGTGCCCTATCACTCCTCCACCATGCTGGTCTCACTCCAGGCTTCTGGGAATTGGCTGTACACACAACTGTCCACACTTATAACTTGTCTCCCATGTGTTGGTTGCAGTGGCACACTCCCACTGCCCTGTGGTCACCTACTCTCACCCCCCCCAGATGTTTTGCACCTTTGAGTTTTTGGGTGCCAAGCCTGGGTCCAGGTCCCTGATCATAAGTACAGTAAGCTTGGTTTGAAGTCTCACCCACTCACCTTTGTGGGGTATGAGTCTGGAGCTAAGGGGTGGTTATTCTGGGACAAGCTGGTGCATCACACAGTCTCCAGTCATGATGCTGTGTTCCAGGAAGATGTTTTCCCCACACAGGAGGCTTCTGCTGCTCCTACCATCCTTGGCCTCTTTCCTCCTCCACCACTGTTGCCACCTCAATCTGATGATGATGATGATGATGATGATGATGATGATGATGATGGCCTCTCCAACTCTGGGGGTGGTGATGGGCCTGACAGTGTTGCTTCCATTGCTGTGCCTGTCACTGCCTCCCCAGCACTGCCTGCTGCAGTTCCCCTTCCTCCTTTCATGCCATTGCCTGGGGCTCAGGTTGAGGGCACTCCCACCATGGGTGCCCCAGGCCTTCTCCCTGTGGTGGGTGTCCCTGCTGCATCAGTGCCTGTCATGCCTTCTCATGCATCTGTCCCTGCAGATGTCCCTCCTCATCTGCATGCACATCATGCTGCTCCCCAGGATAGTCCACCTGGTGCTCCACTGGTTCCTGCTGTTGGACAGGTGGTCCCCTCAGTTGAGCCTGCTTTGGCAGTGGTTCTTACCATCCCTGTCACACCTCCCTGTGTGCCTGGTCCTGCATTTCCCCTGCCTCACATTCATGTGCATCACATTGGTCATGCTGAGGATGCTGTTCCCCTGCCTGACCCTCCATGTTGGCAGGGCTGTGATTCTCCAGCTTGCCAGCCCTGTGTCATGCTGGTTGACAACAACACACCTGCTCTGCATCACTCTCAGCACATTGGGTATTGCTTGGCTTGTTTCACAGATAGTGCCTATGGGCCACATGCCTTTGTCAACATCCTCAGTGAGGGGGGCACTGACAATGACAGTGATGATGTCTTTGTGATACCTCGGAGCAGCCCCTCAATTTCTTCCATACTCTCCCACACTGTTTCACACAACCCATTAACCCTAAAACAGGCTCTATCCAGTCTTGACACAGATGCTTGGGACTCTGCATGTTGAGAGGAAATCCAGTCTTTGAGTAACTTGCACACATGGGAACTTGTAGATTTACCCCCAGGTCACAACCTGGTAGGAAACAAATGGGTGTTCAAACAGAAGGCTGATGTTATGAGGCACTTGCTTTGGCACCTCGTAACGGTTTCTTTTTTCTTTTTCTTTTATCTTACTTACTAGTAAAGCGTAGTATTATTACTACAAGTGTGAGCTTAGCTCCACTTTACTTAGTAAGGACTCTCTTTTCTTTTATCTGTTATATAGTACTTAAGTATTTACATACTTAAGTGTGAGCTTAGCTCCAGGTACTATATTAAGATCTATCCTTTTCCTTTTATCTTTCTTTATTTATTACAACATTTACTTGCTAAGGACTATTACTATACAATTAGCAAGGACTATCTTTTCTTGCCTTTTATTTACCTTTGTTTATCTCATGTTCATTTCATGCTTGTGGCTGAGCCACTTACATCACATGGACGCGTACTTACTGTGCACTACTGCGCATTATCATTTACTTACTGCGCAATACTGCACAACCTTACTATACTTAGATCTCCAGTTTTTGTATAAATAGTTGACATACTGGCGGTCTTAAACCCCAGTCTTGTCAACTTCGCAATCTAGGGAATTCTCCTTACACTGCGCTTGATCTAAGCTCATTAACAACTCGCTTCACTCTATAAACTAAGTCTAAGAACTCTAAAGCCACTAAGACGTCACTAAAGACATCTTACACTTGTCACTCTGGATCCTCATATCGTTATTGGTGGAATCATCCTCATAACTATATCGTTAATCCCACTATTCATTGTCATCAGGAACATCTATTACCTTCATCAAGCTCATAAATAAACCTTGATTACCAGGAGTAACATTTTAGACCTTCCCTAAGACCATCCAATAGGCCGCTCTTAGCAGCTGATGGTTGTTACAAAGCTTATCTTATTGCCAAAGGGTATACACAAGTACATGGTGTCAACTACACTGAGAACTTCTCCCCAGTGGCATGCTTTGAATCACTTTGCTCACTCCTTGCCATTGCTGCCTTGGAGGACTGGGAAGTTCACTCCATGGATGTCAAATCAGCCTTTGTCAATGGTGACTTAGACAAAGAAATCTACATGGAACAACTATATGGATTTGTTGTACCAGGAATGGAAGGAAAGGTCTGCTGACTCACAAAGGCAATCTATAGACTGAAACAAGCATCCCAGCAATGGCACCACAAAATGCACAGGTCCCTCCTAGGTCTTTCTCTCACCTGGATGTTCTCTGACTCTGGGATCTACATCTCCATGTCCTCCTCCAAGCCCCTCATCATAGTTCTATATGTAGATGACATCACAATTCTTGGTGGGTCTTTGGAAGAAGTGGAACAATGCAAGGCAACACTCCATTCTTTATTCCAGATGATGGATTTAGGAGAGATCCAATCATACCTCAGATTACACGTAACCCAGGATCATTTGATGCACACTGACAATCAACCAGAAGGCATATATTGGGGATATTTTGGAACACTTCCAACTCAAAAATTGTAATCCTACAACAACTCCTCTCCCTCCTTCCATTGTGCTTATGAAACCAGAGTCAACTTACACCACTTCACCATCCCTCAAAGCTGAATATCAACAACTCATTGGTTCACTTTATATGCCAGCATAGTATCTCAACCAGACATCTCTTTTGCTGTCTTGAAACTATCACAGTTCCTCACCAATCCTTCCCCCATTCATGTCTCTTCTGCTAAGCATGTTCTGTGCTATCTAAAGGGCACAATGGATCTGGTCCTTTGCTATGGAGGAGATGGGGGAACAGGTGTGGTGGGATACTCTGACTCTGATTGGGCTGCTGATAGGGATGATCATCATTCCATTGGCTCATATGTCTTCCTACTCAGTGGAGGGGCAATCACATGGTCCTCATGAAAACAACATACCATCTCTCTCTCCTCAACTGAAGCAGAGTACATGTCACTTTCTCAAGCTGCAGCTCAAGGGATGTGGCTATATTCATTGTTTAAGGAGATAGGTTTTGCTTTTGTTTTTCCTCTTTTACTATACAGAGACAACAAGGGTTCTATTGACATTGCTACAAACCCAGTTATTACTTGAGGAACAAAACACACTGACATTCACCACCATTACATACAACAATGCCTTTCCTCCAATGACATTGCAGTACAGCAACTTCCTTCCTCCCTCATCACAGCAGACATTCTTACAAAGCTGTTATCCTTTCCACTATTTTCTTCTCACCAATTGGGACTTGGGCTTGTAGAGTGTATGTCTAGTATGGGGGGGTGTTGACATCATACACTCACTGACTATACAGCCCCTCCATTTTTGGATCTCTACTATACATACACACACATGCACATACATATATACACATGCACTGTATATACATACAATAGTCATACTTACTAAATTAAGGAACATTTGTATCCTCCTCCCATACATGGGCTGTTGATACTCCTGGTGACAAGGTAGTTGGTATGCATTTGATAAGCATAATAAATGTTCCTGATGATGATGAAGAGAGGGATCAATGAGATGGTGATATGGATGATACTCCTGATGACTAAACAAGGATCCAGAGTGACAAGTTTAGAATCTCATAATGACACTTAAGTGACTTAGAGACCTTAGACTTAGTTTAGGAGTGCAGTGAGTTTGTAGCAAGTATAGGTCAAGTGCAGTATAGGAGAATCCCTAGATTGTGAAGTTGACAAGACTGGGGTTTAAGACCGCCAGTCTGTCAACTATTTATACAAAAACTGGAGATCTAAGTATAGTAAGGTTGCACAGTATTGCGCAGTATTGCGCAGTAAGTAAACGATAATGCACAGTAGTGTGCAGTAAGTACGCATCCATGTGATGTAAGTGGCTCAGCCACAAGCATGAAACGAACATGAGATAAACAAAGGTAAATAAAAGGCAAGAAAAGATAGTCATTGCTAATTGCATAGTAATAGTCCTTAGCAAGTAAATGTTGTAATAAATAAAGAAAGATAAAAAGAAAAGATAAGCCTTTATAGTACCTGGAGTAAAACTCACAGCTCAGTATATAAATACTGTAGTACTATAAAGAAGAGATGAGTCCTTACTATAAGTATGAGCTATGCTCAAGCTGTAGTAAATACTACACTTATAGTAAGTAAGATATAAAAAAAGAAAAAAAGAAAAAGAAAACCATTATGAGGTGCCAAAGCAAGTGCCTCATAACACCTTTCATCTCCTCCTTAGCTAATTCTATATATTTCATGGTTGACCCACTCATCCTCACAGTCACCACTGCAGTCCATCATAGGTCCACTACAGAAACCACACACACAGCTCAATGTCAAAACTGGCATAAGAGTATATAAGGATGGGCCAGAGCCAGTTGCAGTTCTAACAGGGATCATGGAATAGATTTCCCAACCTGCTTCAAGCTTGTTAGTCACTGTTACAAGTTTTCTTTTACATTTACCAGCTTACTGTGCCATAGCATTATCTTACTTACCAATCCATGTGCAGTACCTCTGGAACATTCCTTTCTGCAGCACTTACACATCCTTGTACTATATTTACTCTATTAGAATATTCTATGACATAGGGTTGTTTACTATAAAAAGAGGATAGGTACAGTACAGGATCCATAGCTTAGTCTCCTGTACTCCCTAGTATCCAGTTCCTGCTTATCCAAACTTTCTGTTGTGTTCTCAGTACACATGCTATGCTCTGAGTCTCTATTCTGCTCCTGTACAGACATAGCCAGCTGCCCTGCCATACTAGTCTGTAACAGTCACAGCTATATGTGGTTTTCAGCTTTCATGTTTTTCTGATGTAGGATTGTTGAAATGTGTGTACACATTACATACTTTTCGTTCAGCTCTCCTTACTACTTACATATGTACATTTATGTCTCCATGTACTCCTCTTCTGTGAGGCTAACACTAACATTGAAGCCAAACAACTGAAGAACAGACTAAAACAAATAAAGGATAGATCACACTTCAAAGCTAGCAGATATCCCAGATATATTAGCACAGAGTAGAAGAGAAGAGAGAACTGGTACTGTACCTAGTGGATATCCCAGATGATCAGAACTGGGGAATAAATGCTAGGGGTCATATAGTATACATATATAGTACTGTACTCTAGGGTAGGCTTTGTCAGGCTTCATTTATGGAGTGTTATATCTCTTTATTCTTTTTACTTTCTTTTGTGTTTTCCTTAGTATCTGATTTGATTCAATTAGATCATCTTATCTTTCATCTTATCTGATCTACATCTAATCATTTCTACTTACATTCTTTTGGTCTAGACTATGAGGTCATACCATGAGGTAGCTGCATGGTACCATACTTACTGCATACTATACTTTCCATAGTCCTGCCCTAGATTACTGTGCTGGTCTGTGTGCCATTCTAGATATTATATAGGGTCTGCTAGTATAGTGAATAGACCCCAGCCTGTTATGGCTGGATTATCCTCTTCTTTGGTTGATTCCTTAGTTGAGTGTGCCCAGTCTACCTTACAGGGATATGTTAGACTTGTGTCTTACAGGCTTATGAACTAGTAGAGGCTACACAGTAGAGATAATAATAACAACCAATGAGAAAGGGGATGACTGATGCCCATAGTAAGTGTGAGAATGATTGGTGATACTCTGCAGCAGTCATGAGAAAGCTGAGTGAGCATCTGCAGTAACAGTAAGAAAAGGAGTCATAAGTACTTCATAAGTGGGTCAATCAGAGATCAGACAACTAGCACATCATCAGCTGATAAAGACAAACAAGATGAATGCATGACTGTGAGAATCACTTTGATAGATCAGGAGCAATTGTAAGATCTGTAGCAATAGAGACATAAGAAAGATATGAAAAATGAAGAGAAAAAGAAGGAAAATAATAATGGCCTGACATCTTCCTCAGACTACCCACATCTCCATGCACACTCACATACCACATCACTCTCCATACAATGCACATTGATATGTGCTGCAGTAGGGTGATGGCAGAATCTACAATCACAACCACAACAATTGCTGAGGGGTGCAAATCATCAGATCCTCTAGACACCAAAAGGGAGAGAGTTAGTAGTATAGTGTGAGTAATGTGACAATGTGGTGCAACTGGGTGACAATGAGGGGATGTGACAGAAACATGATACTTTAAGCTCAGCAATGGGAATAATAGATAACACAACACAACACAATAGAGATCCCAATGCAATGTGTTCACACAGGAGAGGGCAGGCAGAGGCAATGATGAGGACAAGGAGGAATATTGATTGGGCAGAAGATAGGAGGAGACTGAGGAGGACAGAAAAGAGCACAGCCATGATAGAGAGGATGCCAGACATGAGGGTGCAGAGTAGATAAGAGGTGCTTTCCTGAGTGTGGAAAGACTTAGAGAAAGAGGGAGAGACAACAAGGGAGAGATGACAAGGGAGAGATATAGATGAAGGTTGTAGTGGAGCTACAGAGAGTATGACAAAGATGTAACTAAAAGAGGAAAGAGCACAGCCAGAGTGTAGACAACAGATTGGTAGAGCAGAGCCACAAGATGTAAGAGAGATAAGACAAGAGCACAGCCACAGATGAGATAAGAAGATATGGAGACAAGATGTAGATAAAATAGATGAAGGGATCAAGATGTAAGTAGAGGGATATGGTAAGGGAACTGCTCAGTGGCATAAAATCGAGACAAATTCCAACACAATGCAATGGAGAATGCAACACAATAAACATGACCTATGAGGTACATGCACTTTCTTGACTATGAGATATGCAGAGGGAGGAGCAGAATGTGTTTTTCACAATCTGACTTGGATGGGAGAGGGGAGACAAATTGTGGGCAGGGAAAATCTATTCATTTCTGATGGACAACAAGCCATCAAAATACAAGTCTAGCCCCAAGACTGGAGCACAACAAAACAAAATAGAAAATTTACAGTGCAGGGTCGATCATAGGGATTATTGGAAATGAGGGAGTCTGGACATGACCAATAAAGTATCATACTATAATGGATGAGCAAAAAAGGAAAAGCACTGATCACACCAAATGCTGACTGCATGACTCATGACTCCATGGACTGTGTCTCAGCCTATACATCTTATCAGTCCTGCTCCTTGTCAGCTGAACACAGTACTGTGTGACTGATGTGACTGCAAATGATTGTCACATGTGGTGCATTAATGTTACTGTGTTTGCCTGATGTTGCTGATGGTCATTTTCCAGTGTTATGTGTGCATGATGCTCATCAATGTTGCCCCACTTATGGTGGTCCTTGTTCTCTCTTCATCTACTCTCTGCCCCAACCTTACAAAGGCATATACTATATAAGATGGACTACATACCCTACATCTCCTCAGATGTTTACTACCCTGTCTGAGTGAGTATCTCCTTCACTCCCATCCTATACCATTCTTACTCTTCCCTGCAGCATACTTAAACCATGTTGCATTGCCTACTGCATTCACTGTTGAACATTCTGTGCATTGCTATCACCTCTACATTACAATTTTGTTTGGCATTCCTCCCATTACACACACTTATGTACTTATGACACAACACTTACTTCTGTTGACATGTGATGCTCCTTGCACCAGACCCATGCCCTGTACTTACTTTACATCAGCATGGTCTGTGCACTGGTCCTTATAGTATATAGGTATTGTAGAAGGGACATTGATATTCAGTTGGTTTTCTACCCTCTCCACAGCTATGGATAGCACTACACTCCTTCTTACAATATATTCAGCTGTCCTGTTCTGTGCTTTCCTCCTTCTCAGGCTTCTGCCCACTCTCCATCCACCTTCTCCCTTCCATCCTCCTTGAATGGAGTGACTGGTCTTGGGTCAACTGCCATGTGAACCTCTCATGTTATCAACTTCATCACCACCCCATGGGGTTCTCTCCTCATCCCCACACCACACATACTCCAGACAATGCATGTCCTCCATGCATATGGGCATCATTGTTCTTCTACATACACACTCCACCCTAATCACTTCCCACTATATAAGATGTGCTACCCACTTCACACTTTCTCAGACATTGTTGTACAACACTGAGTAAGTCTCCTACATTGCCCATCTTATATCTCTCTTACCATACTCCCTGCAGCAACCCTCTATTACACTGTGGCATCACTCTGGTGTTGACACCTACTTACCTTGCTGCAGTTATGCTGCTTATGTTCTTCCCATGCTGGGAACACAATGTTACACTGCTTGTATTGATTTCTGCTTATGTTGCCTGTTCGAAAGTGCAATTGCCAAAATAGTGACTTGGCTTGGGTTCAAACCAAGGACCTCCCTTACTCTGGGTGGGTGCTCTAACCACTGAGCTACCAGGTCTTGTCTAAGTGAAGTGCTATCAGCATGATGTGGAGCTGTCATGACTACTGTAGAGTTGTAACTCTGCTACAAAAGTATTGTAGCTCTGTTACAAAGAGTAGTAGCACATGTACAGGGTTAGGCATTTGACCTTAACTCCAACATTGCCTGCCATAACCTGCATGAACATTCACAACCTCACTCTTGCTGCAGATGTCTGCACTGTTGAAATATGGGCAAAGTGGCAAACAGCAGATTGATAATCAAGGTGTAGAGATAGGCTTGTGAGCCCAGGTGAAGATAAATGAGCCAAAAGGACAACAGTCCAGAGGCCTAGAGAGCTAGAGACATAGCTGTAAGATAGAGCAGATATATACCAGAGGGTAGAGGGTCCACAGAAGAAAGAGAGAGCTGCATAGAGCAGGTATGTCAGAAGAGAGCTCAGAGAGCAGAAGAGATACTCACCTCAGCACATGCAGAAGTGCTGAGGTGAGAAGATGATGAGATAAAGAAGATATAGTAAGAGCAAGATAGAGTTGAAGAGGAGCTCAAACCATAAAGAGAAAAGAAATACCAATAAGATGAGATAGAGATAAGTATACTCAATAAGTAAACAGTGTGATCAGCATCATAAGGTAGTGAAAAACCAACATATGCTACTCTCCCCCTTGGGGATTCTATACTCACTTGTCATCCTATACAAACTCCTTTTCATTGCTTGCCCAAACCTGCATGCACAAGGATTCACTGCAGAGCATATACTGAATACTGAGTCCCTGAGAACTAGCAGTGAGAATGCACATGCAGAATGAGATAGATTGTGAGCTGCTGTGAGCTGACTCATCAAACATTTCTCACATGATGGCTCTAGGGAGAATGTCTTTGATACAACTTATATAGCTAGGCACCATGGAAGCATGAAAAAATGCACAGTGTGCTGGTGCATAGACTGTGACATCTCTGAACCTTTTGGCTTGCTGCTCCACCCCACTGGCAATGGGACCTCCTCATACTTGTCAGCCTAAACAAGGCAGCTTCGCCACTCCAAAGGTTGTTTCTTTCCTAAGTCCCACACTGTTGTGACCTAACCTTTCTGAGAAGTGAATCCTTTACTACATATCACCATGTTCCTTGGTTGTATACAGATGATGTGCAGGTATGTTTTTGTCATTCCAGTGCATGACAGTACGTGCTATATCTGCACTGCTCCACCAGAGGTCGCCGAATTGTCCACATCGGCATTTTTGCCATTTGAGGATGGAAGACAAATCTTGCCTCATTACCACAGCTCACAAGCAGCATCTGATAATTGTGTTCAGAAAGCATGAATCATGAAACTTGCAGATTGGCTGTTTCTGGAAGAACTCCCACCCTTGCTTCACTCCCTCTTGTTCCATGTTCCCACTATACTAGCATGTTTCTTTTTGTTTCATTGTTGTCAATTGTGACTCCTCATGTAAGACATAATGATGCAAGATGTATGTAGTACTGCCTGGTTATGTAGCCAACAAGGCACTACTCCATCACACGCAGTAAGTGCAGGGCTGTAGACTGGTGCAATCGAGACTATGTCAGTGCCTGGGATTCTCACATAACCATAGTATCCTTATTGTTTTGGCAGAACTGTCACAGGCAGGAGATTTGTCCTGCATTGTCAAAGCCCGAAATATTCAATTACATGCACCCACATTTTACTATTGCCATGGTGGGAAAATGGATGTGGGTTGCCACTTGTGGGTGAAGCATAACAGGTCAGACTTATTGTTAGATGGGTATTTAAGGTCGGGGGAGGTGTCGAAAAGCACAAGCACAGACCCCACTAGGCCCTGCATTCAGCTCTTGCTACTTCACACCATCTGCTTTCAATATATTAATCATGCTTGGTCCTTGGCTGCTCATCACTACCAATGTCTGGTCCAGGCACTGTTTGTGTCGTTGCAATGTCAATCTGTGCTGTGTTGTTATCGGCATTCGGTGAATGATCCTATGGTCTTGCTCACAGCATTGAAGCAATCACTGCACATGACCCTGAAATCAGCACATCAGGAGATAACATTAAGACATCCTGCAGTTCTGACAGTAGAACCAGCTTGCTGCAATGACTGAATCCACCACCCAGACCAGAGTCCAGCATTGCTACCCTAGAACCTAGTGTTCCACATCAGTCAGCCTCATCTTGCATCACCAGCTTTATAACCTGACCACCCTATGTCCCATTCACTAGTGTTTTGATCAGTTTGATACTTGCACCAGCAGTCTCCATACACAGCCCCTGCCACTCTTCATAGTATATATGCTTACCCATCTTCAGAGCTATTTGGTGTTGAGGCCTCCAGTCTCAGCCCATTATCCTCTTGCTTCATTCAGCCTAACTCTCTTCCTGTCCCTAAGACAGTTGAGCTGATGAGGGAGCAATGGACCGAGACCTGATTCCAAAGCCCTCAAATAGTCTGATGACATGTAAGTATATGCTCAGGTTGTAACAGCCCAAATGGCATGGGTATGATTATTGTCAATATTCATGCCCATGTGCTGACTGTGGGTTGGTAGGTCATACCATCCACCATCCACAAGTATGAGCCCATGTTGGTTATAGTGTGGATGAAGGCAGTTATATAGCATCTTCCTGTGCTGTGTTGGTGCTAGTGCAGCACAGATGGGTTGAGGGTGCCTGCTGTCAGGATGCATTTATTTTTCTTTTCATTTTATGATTTCTTTTATCACTATCACTCAAGATCTACAAGAGATATCTTATCAGATCATTGATAGATCTTATTGCAATTATGTATGACTCATTCATCATTTGTCATCGGCCCACTTACTATACATATATGACACATATTCTCACAGTTGCTTACAGAGCTTCTCACAGATGCTGCACATCCTTACTGATGCTGTGCAGGTTGCTTATTGATTGTTCACAGGAATGCTGTGCATTCCTTTATGATGCACCTGCCCTATATATAGTACATACATGGTCTGTGCACAGGTTTCCTTTAGTATATATACTTCAGCTGTATCATAGTTACTCTTCAGCTGAATACATCTGGGATATCCATTTGCTAAGTGTGATCTCATCCCTTTTGTTAGCCCTTTCCTCCTCTTTTACATTGTGTGACCTTGCTGATAAATGTCGGCCTCACACCTGCACTGTGTCAATACAACATGGGCTATGGTGGGGGCACAACTCTGCACAAGCATGGGCAAGAGTGGAATTGAGGAGTCAATCTGTCCATAGTGTTTTTGCCATGTCTGCCAAATCTTGCCACCATGCCATTTTGCCTGGCAAATGATAGAAGTTGGGCCCAGGACATTCTGCCCAAATACTACTTGTAGTAACTCATCATCACATGACATTTCAAGGAAAACACGTCCTGTATTCGACCGACAATACCGGACGGCAAAAACAACAAATATCGAAAAGTAAAAGTAGTAGAGTCGGCATGTGGGCAGTGAGCATCAACCACTGACAGTGAGTTAGCAGTACCAATACGAACAGCAAAACACATCGTGCGCGTAAAGTATAAGAAAACAACGCCAACCTGGAGTACTCGGGCCAGTGCCCCCAGCACGATAAGAAGGGTAAATCGAAAGCGCAAACATCGTCAACAAGTCAAGTACAATCATGAAATGGAATAAATTCGTGAGCAGACGGACATATGCACATCGTATCGACATCAAGATTTATTAGAACGTGGAAACACGGCTGGTTAGTTATACCGCCAGTCCGATGCCCCCCTCCTGATGCATATGGATCTCGCATCAGTCGGCTGGCGCGTTCGGGCGGGTGTGGAGTCCTCGTCAATTCATAGACGTGTAGAGTCGTACATTGATCGTAACACACAGGCAATTCTTCGTAGCGATATGTCATCCAATGAGACGTACCACGCGGCGCGCCGCCAGGGCGTGGGCGGGCGAGAACAAGAGGAGGTGAAGCGTAAGAGTAAAGAGAAGCACTAGCCATAGCATAGAGTCACGACGCAACCGTGAGACGAGTATCTCGTTTTCCGAGCAAGTGTAATGAAGTCCTCAGACACGTAGAGCCCGGGCTGGAGTCGGTCGGCCGCGTGGGCGTGGGCGGCTCAGACGGAGCGTCTCGGCAGGCCTGGAGAGGAGCAGCTCGTCAGCGACGTGAGTATGCAAATCAATCGAAGACACTTACATCGCAATCGTGCCATGCGAGACATTCTCCTTGTTCTCGCGTCCCGTGCTGCGTTTCGTCCACCCGAGCGCCGACCGACGCGCTGCAGAGCCGACGCGCGGGCGGGCAGGGAGACCCAATCCGGTCTTGGCGTTCTTGTCCGGAACGAAGGGCGAGATCTCGATGCTGCCAGCGTTTGCGTTCGCTGAGCGCTGCTGCAGCACGCGCGGCGAGGGCACAGCCTCGGTGCGGGGGTACGGCGACGGGCGGGAATGTGTGCGCGAGCGCATGCGGCGGGAGCGGAGCTCGGACGAGAGCGGTCCATAGGTCTGTTGCGAGTGCTCGAGGAGAGCGCGCATGCCCGACGGGTGCTCGGGAGGGTCGAATGCTGCCAAGTTCAAATCGTCAGCTCGACAGTTCAAATAGAGGAAAGCCCTGGTCACTCACATTGCACAGCGAAGATGGAGAAGGGCGTGTCGATCCAGGTGCGCTTGCTCTCTTCGACAGTAACATGCGCCTCGTCCTTGAGCGCGTAGTACTTGCGCAGTGTGGACACGTCCCCTTCTTCATTCCAATCCATCGATCGAGTGTCATCTGCATCGACCACCATGACATCGTCGTTCACAAGGGACGGAAGAACCAACGTCGCATCGCGTGACTGGACGGTGGACGGATGCGCAGGTGATCCCGCAGCAGACATTTCTTCTTCAATCGTCTCGTATACCGAAGAGCGCGAGGCCTCTGTCTGTGAAGGTCGCCGGCGGTGGCCTTGGCCGCGTGCTCGAGCCCTCACGCGTGTGCGCGCGTGGCCGGTCATCGGGTGCGTAATGTTAGACAAGAGCGCGCTGAGCTGGGAGATGTCGATGCTTGATTGCGACCCGCTTGACTGCGAAGATCCGTCGCTCGACAGCGGCGGCGTCTCCGTACCGGAACTGGAGGTACATGTGCTTGACCTGGGGCGCGTCGCAGCGACAGGCCTGACAAACACGGGTTCTGTGCGGTCTTCAAAATAGTCAGCAACCACCTAGAATATCGTACAGCATTGAGGACGGCTCACAAGAGATGTCTTCGCCTTCAGCAATCAAGCAGCTTTCCTCGAGACTTTGTCGCTGAAGCAGACCGTTGCGCGCCTTGATCATGCGCTCGCCGCCGAATTGGTACGACGAAGTCGACGCGATCGACGGCTTCTCGACGAGGCAGGCCTTGGCTGGGGACTGCTCCATGATAGCGCCATCTGAGCCGGCGACACGGTGCTGAGGACCACGAATAGCACCAAACCTCCTCTTGCCGACACGTGCACAAGGAGAGCCATCGTAGTTGGATCCGATGGAGCGGCGGCGGACGTGATTGCCATCCAGCATCTGCATCATGATATCAGACCGACGTCACGGTTCTCAGGTAATAATGGAAAGCTCACCGTGATCATTGTATCGTCCTCCCGCATCGGGCTGTGCCGCATGCTCTGGTCCATACTGAACATCGACAGAGGCCGGAAGTGGTTGGCTGGAAGCTC
>QLPN01021952.1:47843-68996 GCA_003314395.1 Albatrellus ellisii
GCGGCGTGGATACGACTCGTCTGCACCGAAGACGGACTCTGACGATGTGGACGTCCGCTGGTTGGTCTTGTCGAAGATGGAATCCAAAGAAAATGGCCGGTCGCCGTCCATGATGGAATCGAAGGATGTCTTGTTGCCAATGCGCTCGCTGATCACGCTCCCAGTAGGCGACGCCGAGATCGACGTCAGCGGCATCCCGTAGTCGTGAACAGACTCGAGCATCTTGTCGCCCAAACCGGGGCGGCCGAGACGCATGGCGGACAGATCGCTCAGAATCGATTCAACAGACATGTCCTTCCTGTGCCGGGACCATGATGTCCGACAGCCCGCTACACCAAGCATTGCGTACGCTTGCGCAACCGAGCTGGCGCTGGAGTTGGAGTCGCTGCGACGGTGGGCGCCGAAGCCCCTGTTGTACAGGCTGATAGGCGGCGCGATGGAGGCTGTTGACATGTTGGACTCTTGGCGGCGGTGGCCACGCTTCGGTGGGTGCATCATTTGGGACACGCCAGGCGCGGTGAAATAGAAGCTGGACGCATCACTGTCGACACGTTTACGGCGGGAATCTCGGTGCATGAAGTCGAAGGTATCATCGACGGACATTGACATGGAGAATGACATGTCGTCGGACGATGGCCTTGTGGGGGGCGCGTACGAGCCGTATTCGAATGGGTCCTTGGAGCCAGGGTTCAAGACGACGCCATATGAAGACACGGATGCGATACTGAACATAGACTCGTGCTTGTTGTGTCCGCAGCGAGCGAACGCACCAGGGAGAGGATAGAACGCTGGGCGGTCCGGTCCAAACTCAAAGCCGCGCCTCACTTCTCCGAAGGACTCCAATCCAGTGAAACTAGCCTGCGAGGACGCGCGGGAATGGGTGCTGATCGATCGCTCCAGTGCCATCTGCTTGCATTCCGGCGGGTCGGAGCTGGCGCGCACACGGGGACCAGCAAGCTCGGCCAAGTCGTCAGCTGCCTTGGCGAGAATCGACTTCAAAACTGAGCTGTCCTCCTCGACGAATGAGGACATGGAGAGCGAGTGCGCATGCGACGGTGGAGGGATGATGTCAGACAACGTCAGGGGCTGCTCGGTGGACGCTGTCGAAACCAGGCTCGCGGATGACGGCTTACCACCAAACTTGAAGTTGACGTTGAGCAGGCCGTCAGATGGCTTGGAGCGCATTGTTGACCTTGACTTCGACCTTGTCAACTCGGCGAGCAGGCTCTCGCCCCGAATGTCGATGGTCTCATGGCTCAGGAGGTCCCCTTGCGTCGCGCTGTCATCGTCCGTTTGCTTACATATGCTAGGACCCTCCAAGATCTGGGAGAGGTCATGTGCGATGAGTGACTCTTCCAAGACATGCAGTGCGCTGGGAAGCGGCGGCACATCCTCGGGACTGAACTTGCCGAATCTGTCGAGGTCGAATTTGGCTGGGGTTCGGAATGCGCTCTCGAGCTGCTCGACGAAACTGCGTCGGTCAGACGCCCCGGACTCATTGAGACGCTTGAGCTCGCCCGTGAAGTCGAATGACTTCTTCGTATCGTCGTCTGATGAGTCGTTCCCGTCGATGTCTGCATGGTTCTCCTCGTCATCGATGAGACGCGCACGGAATACAGGGACTGGGACGTTGGGCACGACTAGATGCGGCCCAGAGGGTGAGGGCATAGGCAAGGGTGCCTCTGGTGGCAGACCTGGAGACGGTAGTCCCGCGCGCGGGCGGAACGAGAGTGTATCTTCAAAGCGTTCCGTCTCACTGTCCGGCTGACCAGACAGGATGATCTGCAACTCGTCTGGAATGTCAGAATCGGGCCCGTCCGAGTCATTGTGGTCATGCATGGAGCCCACCGACCCGCCGAGTGTGCCTGCGAGTCCCAGACCTTTACGGGCCTCAAGAGAGATCGGAATACCTGAAGGACCTGTACTCAGGCTCGTGAGACTAGCCTTGATGTCGAGCGTGAGCTGTATAGACGATTTCCTCGAGTGACTGTCGACCTTGTGGAACACGGGGCTGGGGCTGGGCGACGCCGCATTCACCCTTCCCTCCGACTTCTTCGACCCGAAGGTAACAGAAGATGGCACATTGGGCGCTGGTGCAACAGGCGGCGTACTTGTGACATCAATCATGGACGACCGCGCGGAATTGTTCGTCGACCCGACGACAGTCTTCACCTTCGCGGGGCGGAGCGGCTGGAAGACAAGCGGCGGCTCAGCCAATGGCGCAGGGCTGAGTGTACGTTTATGTGTCACTCGGAACGGCGAGGCCGTAGTGGGTGCCGTCACCGAACGCTTCTGGGGCGGAGAGGGCTTCGTGGGCGAGATGGGCCATGGTGCGATCTGTTGGCCCAAGCGTGCTACAGTTGCTGAAGTAGCGGCAGATATAGTGGTCCCACCGCGCGGCTGTGCATATGGCCTGAGGGATGTGACTGACGCAGTGCTAGCGCGCATACCCGGTTTCTTCGACGGGCTCTCAACTTCGAATCGCCTGACAGGGCTCCCCGTCGATGCGCGGGATGCGAGGCCGCATAGAGAGCCTGATATACGGTTAAGAGAAGACAAGCGGAGAGGGGAACCATCGACAGAGTTGGGAGTCGCTTCGAGGTCCAATCGATTGATCAGAGACGCGAGATCATTCGTGGCAGCATCCAGGATCGACAAAACACCTATGCAGAAAAGCACATGAGTCTGGAAGAGCGAACAGATAATGGCATGGTTCTTACCGTCCGTGTCATCACACATGCCTTTTGGACGATCACGCCCCAGCAATTGCTCAGAAACGGGGCGCACACGAGAACGTTTGCTTGGAGTCCGGTAACGGCTGCCGTCCTCGTCATCACCGTGCCCATCAGCGGTAGCTTCCTCGACGCGTACGATCGGATTTCCTGGCATTGACTGGATGGACGAGCCAGAAGCCTGCGACTGAGGGCGTGCAAGCTGCTCTGGGAATATATCTACCAATGCCGCACGTCGTTGTCCTTCGGACACCTTTCTGGTGTCTTGAGGCTTCGCACTGACCGCTATCGTCGTCGCGTTCACCTGCTTTCTGCGCTCCTTGACAGTCTCCAGGCCTTGCGCATCTCGATGGATAGACATTGAGCTAGAGGACGAGGTGCCTGAGACGCACGACAAGGGGGATATTGGCCGCAGTGACAAGGCATCAGAAGCGGAAGAGCCAGAGAGTTTCCGGATGTTTGCGTCCACGTTGGGTGACGAGCCAAAGGACAGACGACTTGCGGTACCTGGCGCGCCATTCGACGACGCAAACGAGATCGCAGTTCTTGTTGATCCAAAGCGCACCGTTGACGGCAAGCCAAGACCGAGCACACTCTGTTTGCGACTGTTCATCGTCTGCGCGCTGTCTTGGAATGTCGCGACTTCGGGACTTGTGAGAGCGCCAGCCTCGAAGCTACTTCCAGAGTAGCGAATGGTTTGCGCCTTGACATCCTTTACTTTTTTCTTTTTCTTCTTCGAGTCCTTCTCCTTCTTGCGCAAAGATCCAGTCGCGCCCGTACCTTCTTTGTCTCCCGGCCTCAGCTGCGCCCAGCTGCCAATACGAGCCATGGAGCGCATCGCTCGCAGGGCTATGGAGCCCGTGTTACCCGAGTTCAGAGTGGCATTGGGGGGCACCAATAATGTCGGTGAAGGAGTGTTGCGGGATGAGGAAGGCGGGGTGCTGTTGGGCTCGACGCTTGTCGGGCTTGGTGGCGATATCTGCATCGTAAGTGTCGAGGATACGGTATTGAAGGCCGGTGGTCGTTCCGCAGCAGGGGATGAGAGCATAATGCCCGAGTCCAACGAGTTGAAGCGTGCGGCATTGTCAACTTTGATGGGTTCTGGTGCTGTAGGCAACATGTGAGTAGTGGATAATAGACCAAATGATGCGGGAACTTACACTTTGCCCGCAAAATGGAGCGCTCGCGCTTATCCTTGGACTCCTTGGGTTCCTTGGACTTTTCCTTGGACTTCTCCTTGGAATCCTTACGACCACGGCCGATACTCCACCATTTCTTCTCTTCGTCATTCTTGACCTTCAGAAGGTTCACAGGGCCCTTGGACGTCTCCTTCGAGGCTGCAGAAGGAACGTTCGTGACTTCTCCCAATGGACCCCACTTGAGACCGTCCAAAGCGGCCCTGCTCTTTTTCTTCTTGATAACTACGACGTCGCCAAGCTCCGGGTCATACGTGGGGTCAACATAAATTTCAAAGCCGGTCTTGCCAATAGAAGGCGTTCCTCCGACGCGCCGAACAACGTCAGACAAATCTGAACCGCGTTCCTTTGACTTGCAGGTGGTGGCACCAAGGATCCCGAGCTTGGACCGCTTAGGCACCAGACGGCGGCGGGTGCTCTGCTCCTCCTGCTTTGGGGCCAGAGGGGAGGACACGGGTGGGACAGAGACGTAGGAGGACGCGAAGGATGCGTTGCTAAATGATGTGCCGAGTTCGGATGCGCTGCCGGCAGCGGAAGGGTTCGCGGAGATGAGACGGATGGTGGGGATGGGGCGCGGGGGGACATTCTCGGACTGTGGAGCTGGCGACCGAGCGCGAGAGGGGTCTGCAGGTGCGCGGGTTAGTAGTGGAAGTGCGCTGCGCATGATGATAGTTTATGAATGAATTCGTGAAGAAAGATAAATCGTGAGTACACAAGACAGAGGTGGAATAAGTGCACGTCGTAAGTGAGCCAGTCGAGAACGAAATGTTCGTAGCCGGATCGTGAGTGTCGTAGTCTTGAACGGAAAAGCGTGAAAATTTAAAGACGTGGAAAGCAGATCTTGAGCTCGTGAGCGTTATTCGTGGGTCTATTCTGCGTTGCGACCGTCGAGAGCAGCGCTGCCCGACGAGTAGCAAAGAGGAGAGAGCAGAGACGAGAAGACGAACGTTGAACAAACACGACGCTTTTGTTTCTGTGGGCGCGCCGTCGTCAATATCCGCAAATAACACCCTCCCGCGTCGCGACGCGTTGCGTCACATGATCTTCGAAGCGGAGTTTTAACCACGACCCCTTATCACTGATCAAATCGCATCCTCCTCTCTGGTATTGTACCAACTTGACTAGTACTATGGGTTCGGGTTCCTTGTATGAACCATTCGGGTGCGACTCACTATACGACATGAGGACACAGATGGTGGGCTCCTTCGTCGGCCCCATCGCCGTCGACGACTTTCTGGAGCGCTTCTTGCCCGAGGCACCCGCAAGCAAACCGTGCCCGGCCGCGACCTTCACGGCGGTGTCAAGCATGCCCCCGCGTGACCGCGACTCAGACTCAGAGCCGGAAGAAAGGGACTCGGAGTACTGGACCGCCCAGAAGGAGGTCCCCCAGCGCATCACTCCCTTCGTGAGCGGTTTCCTCCACTTTCCTTTTCCCATCGTACCACTCACCACCCCACACTCAGATCGAGTCATGCAAGCCCCTGGGCCCCACGCTCGAATTCATCGACGCTTCCGAGTCGCCAGACCATGAGTGTGTGCTGAAGAAGAAACCACTGAATCCAGGGCTCTGCATTTACACGAAGGACACCTGGATCGACCGCCCATGTAACTTCTCCTCCCTCGAGATGACCGTGCACTTCGCGTCGCCGCACTATGATCCCTTCTGCGACCCTATCTCCAACGTGAGAAGGCGCAAAAAAACCTCGTTTGAGGCTGAGACGTGTTACGGGGTCCGCGCGCTTGGGAAGCTTATCTCGTTCGCGAGCGCCCAGATGACCACGCAGTTTCGCGTGTTCTGCTTCAGCGTCGTGGTGTGTAAACAGTGGGCACGGCTCCTGCGCTGGGATCGCGCAGGCGCAGTCGTCACCAAGGCATTCAACTACACACGACATCCTGAGTGGCTCGGCGAGTTCTTCTGGCGCTACAGCCACATGAGCCCGAAGGACCGTGGCGAGGACCTGTCCGTCGTGCACGCCTTGCTCAATCGCCAGGGCATCCATTCGGAGACGGGGCGGCCGACGACCTTCTCCGCGCCATTTTGCAAGTTGTACGTGCCAGACGACGTCGAGGATGCCAAGAGTAGCTCCAACTCTGGCGCGGGCGCCGCGTCAAGCTCGGAGACGCCAGATTTCAAGACGAGCTTCCTGGGAGACTTCAACGACGGACACTGTCTACTGCCGCCGCCAGTGTATTCCACGCAGCTCCTATTGGGCCGGGCCACGCGTAAGTTCTCAGCGTTATACATGAAGATCGATCAGATGCGGCTGCTGAAGGACACGTGGCGCGTGGAGGATGACGGCCTGCAAAAGGAGGGCGATATCCTGCGAGGCCTCGATATACCTGGAGTCTGCCGGCTCATCCGCGCTGGCGAGGTTCTAGACCACAAGACTATCACGCAGGATTTGGCCAAGGAGGTGTGGGCGTGCAAGGTCAAAGAGGGTGGTTTGTTGACACACCGGCACTACCGCCTGTTACTACAGTAGCTTGATCGACAGGCTTCTGGTCGATGGAGATGCCTCATCTTGTGCACACTCCGCAAAAATCTACACCTCGTGCTTTCTGCCCCATACAAGGATGTCACGAATTCTGTTCCTCACTACATGTTTCTCAAACTTATACTGTAGTAAGCAAGTATCAATGTGTTGTTCGACATCTTCATCTTCCTTACTCCTCGTTGGTTGCAATCTCGGCCCCACACCACCGGCCACGGGCACCAGCCCAAAGCGCATAAGGGATAACTCGTCGTGTTACCGACAAGACCGTCCGCCATGCCGTGCCACCAACTTAACACGGACACGCTCTCTTCCCGCGTGCCTGCTCACGCATCTTGGTGACGGGGTCACCTTCGTCTCGCAAGCCGAACATGCCGCTCACGTGTAATAGAAATGTAACATCAAGAGATGCAAAATCCATAATAGTAATTACTCTGAAATATAAAGTCTGGTAAATTATGGCACAGCGATAACTCTTTTGTAATCCCCTAACTATAATATTAATCCTCATAGCTAGCACACTGATATCTTCCCTAACAGTGTCGTAAAACACATCCAATGTTAGCACGTTAGCACTTTTCATATAACTCTCAAGCTGTTTGACGACTTACTGCCGGCAACGTAACGGATCGTGACAGAGCTCACTAACGAACACTGGGGCCAACATCGTATTTTGGCCTTCATTAGTCTTGCTCACAACTTTTTCTTATATAACCATGTCGCGATTGATGAGGCCCATCATCGTACAAAATATCAAGGTGAACGGAAGAGATATGAATGTACTACGATCTTTCTGTTGATATTGCCCAATAGTAAACTGTGAGGTGGCGGCGCGGGAAAGTCATGCGACACGGAACTAGAACCACGGATTCCGGGCCGTAGACGTATGTGCTACTACTGTAGTAGTTATCTCACAGAGCTTATACTACGTCTGTAATAGGAGGTACCAGGCCCGCCCATGGATCTCCATCGATGTCCTGATATTGCTGTTCCTCTGGTAGTCACCTTCCAATAGCATCACTGGCTCATCGATCACGCACAGATAAGGATCAAATTTATACAAGGTGGGACATTCACAGACTAGTTTCTATATCTAGAGTCCATTCTGCAACACACAGGCGCCATATGACTTCGACGGCATTCAGCGGCGGATCGATAACTGATATTGATACCATTGGACGGGAGTGGGGAGATAAATGAGAAATCAAGCGAAGGAACTTGGTTAGCGCGTTATTCTTTGGCCCCTCGGCGAGATATAAACCCGTTCAAGTTGAACTCACCTGCTCTTCACCTAGTACTCCGGGGCTTGTTCTTTGGCGGACGACCAGTCTCCGCCTTCCGCGGCATTCCAGTCGTGATGGCCAGATGCTTCGAGTTCTTCATGTGCCGGACCATGTCGTCCTTCCTCGTCGTGCTATACTCACATGGCACGCAGTCATATTCAGGGACTGGTTAGAGTTGACTGTCCTTGTGCACAGTCCTCATATGGCGGACTCTTTCTGGTTTCCGCGTGAATTGTGCCTTGCATCCTTGATGTAGGCACAGGATTCCTCCTTTTCCTCGTCTCTGTTGTGTGCTACCGTCGCTGCTGTTTGCAGTTGGGTCAGCCCCATCTGCTAAGTGCAGAACACTTTCCACTGACCTTTCAAACTCGGCGGCCTGTCCGTCCTGCTTGTTGGCTTCGGATCTTGTGTTCTTGTCGTGCTGGGGCTTCCCAGCTGCATTGGCTGCGCGTGCGGGCGCAGCCATTGCATCTTCGTAGAGAGTGGAAGTTGTCGCTGTTGGTGCGATGGGGAGAGCGGAGAGGGTGGCGGGAACGTGGATGTCGTCAGTGGCGGAAATGTGGGTGGAGGTGATGGTGGGGGCGATGGCAGGGGTGATGGTGGGGACGGCAGGGTAGCCACTGTCCATCTAGAAGATAGCGACACCGGTAATGTCGACAGCCCATGCAATAGCGAAAGAATTGATCACATACCTGGTAATTCCAAAGGTCTTCAGGATATATATCCCCGAGACCATAGTGGAATGGCATATGGTCTACGGGTCCAAGGCCATCAAGGCCAATGTAGCTGTTCATGTCCTGCAGAAAGAACAAGATATAAATATTGGACTCAGAGCTAGGTCTGATGCTAACCATGGCAGGAATCCAGCCACCAACGTCCAGGTCTCGTAGACCTTCCGCTGAAGGAAAGGGAAGGCTAGTATATTCTTCTGATCCAGAAAACATCTTGGATAAAGGAAATGGTAGTAACCAAGGGAGTACGATGGGGAGTACGTGGCGGTTGAAGAATTTGTGGCCCACCTCAAGGCACACTTATAACACTTTGCGAGGGTTCGCGCTCTGATGTCGGAAATCTAGCCCCCGTTCATTAGTCCATTATATTAACACTGTCTCATTTCAGGTCCCGCATTGTTTCCACATTTTGAGTCTGCTTTGGAGTACATCGTGCATTGTGGCTGACGTGAGGGCAACGTGCTCATGCTAGTTTGGGTCGGCGTACCCATGTGGTGAGTACGACCAGTTGTCCTACCTTTCTATGGCGACCTCTCCCAGCAAGCGAGCGAATACGATCGCTTTCCGATCGTCTATTCTGGCAACCGGCTCCATGTTGTTTTCCGCTCTGTTGATGGGCCATCAATATTACTGGCTGGGGAAGCGCTTAGATGTCACTGATTGGCGCCGTCTTGGCGGCTTTGTCGTCATCCTTGAGTTTGTGGCGTCCCCCCCAGCTGGCTCAAAACGGCTTTAAATCACCATCTGATACACATTGGCCGCTGGCTCTGCAGAATCGAGCGCTCTCATGCAAGGGCATAGTGTTAGCTCCTCATGATTCTGTTGTCTGAGGCTTGTGGAAGCAGGTGCCTTGCGACGTCCTCGAACTCATTTCAAGGATCACCCTGGAATGTCACGTCATCAGTGCTTTTCAAGCGGATCGAAGCTTCAATCTTTGTCATTGAGTTACCATGGATCTGCCGTACAGTCGCGCATGCGGTTCGTTGTACGCGCGTTCTTCCGAGGGTGATTCTCAGACGTAAAAATCTCAGACCATCCCGATCATAATCGGAGAAATGGTCGAAGCTTGCATCTCTTACCTCATGGGGTTTGATGCGCCGAGAAATAACTTATTTCACATTTCCATGTGGTCACTGTGTCGTCGTCGATGTTGTGCGTTAATGTTGTTTTTTATGTCTGGTGACTCAACTAATTGGCTTTGAAAAGTTTGAATCCCTTGAGGTGGGGGCTTTGATGAGTTGCGTTGTGAATAGCCGGTCGACACTCACCACTACCTTGGACCAAAATATTTGATAAAACAGGCAGTATTTCACTGCACAAATAAATGTATTAGCACAGTATGTTATTCCAAAGACGATTCTTGAAAGGAATGTCTGTGCTGAAACCAGGTGGCTGCGCGAATCAGAATTAGACCATAAGCAACAGCGTCCCAGTCACTCCCAAATTAGTAACTACAGTCATGGACCGGCAAGGACACAATGTTTTCCCTTCCTAAACTGAATATTTCTCTACTCCATCATATGGTATAGGTGGTATTATATAGAAAAGCAGCGACGCTCAAAGTACTGAAACGTTGCTAACCATTGTCAACAGCGAACTCGTAGATAGAGAGATGTCACTTCGGCGGACGAAGTTGATGCAGCCTACAAACCGAAAGGGTTACAAATATCACAACAAATACACGTTCGCAAGGGGATAAAAAAATAAGAGAAGGAGTGAAGAGACGTCGTCATAGGTAAGACATCCGTATAATATGCAATCAGAACGGAAAGGAGATACAAGATGCCTTGAAGAAACCACGGTGGCGCAGGAAAATAGAGAACACTACATAATTAACCTTGACATCCCTCGTGTTTCTCCTTGACAGCGAGCGTGCCTGCGAACCCGCCGTATCGTCCGCTCGCCCTGCCGCCCGTCCACAGGCCCACTATGTGCGACCGCGGCTTAACTCTCCCTCCGCTCGTTGCGTGCTAGTGCGCGGTGCAGAGACGAAGCGTAGGAGCTGCGAGCTCGGCGCGAGTGTCTTGCTGGCCACCACTAGCACCGGCATGGCGACCTTGTTCGAAGATGTCGAACGCCTGTGCATATTAACGCCCCCCGCCGTTGCTGTATGCGCTCGTCAAGTCACCGAGTCCGGTTGCTTGTTGCTTGGTGCAGGCTGTGAGTCCAGCATAACGGACGACGCAGGCATTGTAGGCGTAACGACACCCTTGCCACTACCGTGGCGGTCTGAAGTTGCACGTGGAGGGATGGAGCCTGCACGTTGCCTTGATAGCTTCCGCCGGTTCTCCTTGTCACTGGAGGAAGCGTTGACAGCTTCGAGCAGGATCTGCATCATGCTTTCGCCATGGACAAGGAAGAGGCGTCTCGCTTTGGCTTCCGAGGCGGCTATCAATGCAAGAAGGTCTTGCTTCAGCTGGCGGATTATGTAAAGGAACATCAGAAGACAGTTACTCACCAGCGGCCTTTCCTTCTGCACATTTTCTCTTCGCGCAGGAGACGGCTGGGATCCCGTGGACGTCGACCTAGCGGTCGACTTTGATCTAATGCTGCAGCCGCCAATTTCGTTTGTTACCCACAAATGTCGAAGTGCTTGCGAATGCTACCCAGAAGGCGCGCCTTCATATGTCATTCCCCCTTGAGCCGCTTGATCGCCTCTTCATGAAGCATAAGAAGCTCTTCCGTGTACTCATCTGTGCCCAAGAATTTTGTCTCAATAAATAGAAGTGGTTTCTTGTTTATTCCTTTCCACGCTTTTGAGCCCGAATTTGTGAGCTCTCAAGGTCTCGAGGGCTTCAACTTGAAATATCGTGAAAGGCACGAGAATATACACTGCTTTGAATAAGGGGGGTTGATTTAGATTCGGGCGAGCAGGGAAACTTGGATAAGCAACTCTGGTACCGCAGCGGGTGTGGAAGCGAGCGAACTGCTCGTGCGCGATGCCTATGAGTGCAAGGAACAGAAATGAAAAAAAAACTACACCACTCTCGCAAGCTGCTGATATCAGCAAGGAAGATCTAAGTGCATTTTATGAAGGCACAAATGGGTTTGAGGCATACATGACGTATGGCTGCAGACGAATGAAATAAGAATCACCGGATATGCGCGACGAGTTCTGGTTGGCCAGTCGAAGCAGCTAGATCTGTTGCTCCTGTTTGAATCCAAACAGCGATGACAGGACATGCAGGTGAGAGTTGTGTTGGTTCTCTGTCAGCTGTTACCTCGCTGGTCGTACGTGCGTTTCTGTATGAAATCTTGATGTTAATGTGACTGTAGTGCGATTGCTGACATGCCCTATCTAGGTAATAGACAATGGGCATAGCAGGGCCAGCCCCGCAAGTTACCTGAAAAATCCAACTGCGGGCCGTGCAAGAACCCATGCTAAGAGTGCAGCTCAGGGTTTCATCCTCACACTTTCGGACTACACGCGCATCGCCAGTCACTAGCGATACGCGTGAAGTCGGAAGTTGCTACGATAAAACTGGAATGGTTCTGTAGGCTGCTGTTCGTCGTTGGGTTGAATCATCTTTCCATACCGTATTGAATAATCTGTGCACACTATCATCAGAGCTCGTTGATGAATGCACGCACCACTCTTTATATTGGTCGTATTACGATGATGCTGCAGATCGCATCACAATAATACTACAACGGACAAACCGTATGTTGGATTGTCGAATCTTAACTAACACGTGGCATCTAATTGCATCAGTGTCATAACTTACCTGCTGCATAGTCAGCCTGACATCATCTTGTCGAGTAACACTGTGGAGCGTGGGTTAGAAGGTACTCTGTCGGTGTATCAGCAAAATCTGGGGAGCTTGTCGACACTCACGCAATTGAGTAGCGTGCGATGGCTTATGTCAGGACGAGCAACGAAGGGCGTGGGAAGAAGTCTGGATGAGACTCTGACAGTAGCAGTCATGGCCGAGGTCCCAACGTTAAGCATCACACTGCTTGGTGCAGGCCAGGAAGTTGGGCGCTCATGCTGCGTCCTCCAATACCGTGACAGGACCATTGTTCTAGATGCAGGCGTACACCCAGCGTACAGCGGCATGGCCTCGTTGCCTTTCGTAGACGAGCTTGACTGGAGCACTGTGGACGCCATTCTCATAACGCAGTTCGTAGCCAAAGCACCTCTTTTATTTCGTGAGAAATGGCGTGCTGAGCGTCACTCGAAGTTTTCACCTTGACCATGCAGCGGCATTGACGTATGTCATGGAAAAGGTGTGTGTGTAGCTACTCTACTGACGATGCGAGGCTCACGATACGTCTTAGACGAATTTTAGGGACGGAAAGGGCAAGGTGTACATGACACACCCCACGAAGGCCGTGCATAAATTCATGATGCAGGACTTTGTGCGCATGAGGTACGTTTTATGATTTGTTAGGACTATTCATAACGCATATACAACCGTACAGCAACACGTCTACTGACCAACTCATCTCTCCGCTGGACCTGTCCATGTCGCTTTCGTCCATCATCCCTGTGTCGGCACACCAACTTATCACACCTTGTCCTGGTGTATCCTTCACACCATACCACGCTGGTCATGTCTTGGGTGCTTGCATGTACTTGATTGATATTGCTGGCTTAAAGGTTTTGTACACCGGGGACTACTCTCGTGAGGAAGACCGGCATCTGGTAAAAGCTGAGGTCCCACCAGTGCATCCAGACGTCCTCATCGTTGAGAGCACTTATGGTGTTCAGAGCCTCGAGGCAAGAGATGAGAAAGAGTTGCGGTTCACAAATCTCGTGCATTCTATCATCCGCCGTGGCGGCCACGTTCTCTTGCCGACGTTCGCACTCGGCCGAGCGCAAGAGCTGCTGCTCATCTTGGATGAGTACTGGAAGAAGCATCCCGATTTGCACAACGTCCCTATCTACTACGCGTCCAGTCTAGCCAGAAAGTGTATGGCTGTATACCAGACGTACATACACACGATGAACGCCAACATTCGGACGAGGTTTGCTAGGCGTGACAATCCCTTCGTGTTCAAGTGCGTCATAGTTTACCATAATTCCGGACGTGAGCTCAAGTGTAGTCGCAGGCATATATCGAACGTCCCACAGAGCAGAGGATGGGAACGCAAGATCGCTGAGGGGCCTCCCTGTGTTGTTTTGGCCAGCCCCGGTTTCATGCAGACGGGACCCAGTCGCGAGCTGTTGGAGCTGTGGGCGCCCGACCCGCGCAATGGGCTGATCATCACAGGCTACTCAGTCGAGGGCACTCTGGCGCGGGTGAGTCAGTACAGGAATTGGACGGCGGATATCTTTGCTGATCACGTCACATCTCGATGTGGTGCAGGAGAAATGATCTATTTCTCCGAGATGTGTTGTGATTCGCCAAGATATCCGCCGCGCCTCCCCGTTTCCTACACACGCCCCCGGGCTCACAACTCGTATTGGGATTTCAGGATATCATGACCGAGCCAGACGAGATCGTCTCACTCAAAGGCAACACGATCCTGCGCAAGATCTCTGTCGACTATATCTCGTTCAGCGCACACGTCGACTACTCACAGAACTCGGAGTTCATCGAGCTCGTCAAGGCGCAGCAGATCGTGAGTCCACTCGGAAGAGCGGCCACATTGAAGTCATTAAACACAATGGTCGATTCGCAGGTGCTGGTACATGGCGAGCAAACGGCGATGGGCCGTCTGCGCGCCGCGTTACAGGCAAGATACAAGAATCGGGACGAGGACGTCAAGATTCACACGCCCCGCAACCTCGAGACGCTACACCTGACATTCCGGGGCGAGCGTGTAGCCAAAGTACGTCCCCTCTCCCCCACCCCTTTTCCCTCCCTCCCGTTCATTCTCGTCTAAATATCTGATACCTCTGTTCCTGCGTAGGCGATCGGGAGTCTCGCAGCGAAGCCGCCGAAGCAGCACGATGTGCTGTCGGGGCTCCTGGTGGCGAAAGACTACTCGTACACGCTGCTGGACCCGCGTGACCTGAAGGACTTTGCAGGCTTGTCGACGTGCATTGTGACGCAGCGCCAGAGGATCGCTCTCGGCGTCGGCTGGGATCTCGTGCGGTGGCATTTGGAGGGCATGTACGGCGCAGTTGAAGACGGCGTGGACAAGGACGGCGTACAGACGATGCGGGTGCGTGCGCGCTCTTCGTGCTGATCTTCAGTGGACGCTGCGCTTTTGCAGATCCTGACATCATACGCGATTCGTCAGGTTATGGGTGCGGTGGACGTGAAACAAACAAGAGAGCATGAGCTGACCATTGAGTGGGATTCGAGCGCCGCGCACGACATGATCGCGGACTCGACGCTCGCGCTGATCACCGACATCGATAAGAGCCCCGCTTCCGTGAAACGTGCGTTCCCCCTATACTTCTTACTTCTAGTCTTACCCACTGTTTGCTAATTGAATACACGCCCTCTGGACTTATGCTCCTGCACTTACGCTTATAAACATACGGCTTCTGGCGGTATGCTCACCGAACAAACATAGTGACAGCGCACCCGCATCTACACAACCACGCGCACCCGCACTCAGACCACGACCATGCGGCAAACCCAATGACACGCATCCAACGGCTAGGCATGTTCCTCGAGGCACACTTCGGGTACGTTGAATACCACATGCCAGAGGCCGCGCCTGCGCAAGACGGCGAGGCCACCGAGGAGCCATCGTTCGTGATCCAACTTGACGAGGCGGATGCACAGATCAACCTTGTGTCGATGGTGCGTGTCCGTCCCTCACCGCTTCCTCCGCCCATGGCTGATGTTGCGCCCTCGGTGGCCGTTCTTTGTTTGTCTGTTATATTAATTAAAAAAAACACAATATTGGCTGGGTGTGGCAGACGGTTGAGAGCAGCAACGAGGCGCTGCGCAAGCGCGTCGAGATCGTGCTTGACATGGCGCTGTCTACGGTGAGCTCGCTGAATGAGTCTTTAGTGTCGGGCGAGCCGCTTGCTGCCGAGGAGCCGGAGAAGGATGCCATTGTTGCGAGTATTGTAGCACCAGAGGACGCACCATCGGGTGCCACGGATAGGGGAGAGGAACCTATGGAAACATATGTAGATAGGGGGGAAGAGCAGGGAGGTGATTGAAAACAAAAACAAAAGGGTTCCGTGATGGTTTATTCTATATGATGTTGAAATTGTTGATACATGGCCCAAAAGTCATGAACATATTATGTTCATTCACCTTGATCATTGTCATATAGTAAATGACACTACTACCGAATGTTTGCTTGCAACTATTCTACATTTTTGAAACAAGTCAGTATGGGTGATGTAAACAGTACCCTCTGGGCTCACACTTTACTATGCACCATGCTGTGTATTCAATTGTTGTGCCAGCCTGAGGTACATTGACAATGAGTGGTTAGATGGGTGACAGGTGTGTGCAACTGTGTGTGTTTGTGTGAGGGCAAGGGCAGGTGGCAAGACCATTAGACAGTATATCATATACTATGGAGCACATGTACTGACTGAAGATTGCTATTAGTAGAGCCTGAGGTGAGAAAATAAACAAGAGGGTGAGGTATAGAACAAGAGGGAAAACAAGAGACAGTGGGAAAGGATAAAATGAGAGGCAAGAGAGAGGGTGCTCAAGGTAGGTGGAAAGAGAGTGGATAACAATGGCCTGAATTCTGCTTTTTTGGTGGTACATGAGGAGGACAAGTGGCAGTAGTTACTCTCCGGATCCGAGCTTGTAATTGGGGGGTGAGGTTAACATGACAATCACCCAGAGGAAACCTACCCATATTAGGTGGCCACCAGTCGAAGCTAGTGGTTCCATCAGGAGGACAGTCTAGCCCCATACCCACTGAAACTCCTGTACCAGTATGTCGATCATCGGGCAAGTGTATCTCACTGTGCAGCGTGCCAGTTCAGGTGCCCTGGACAACCGAGGCCAAGGGTGCCTTGCTACCGCACCACGTAGTCTTGTGTTGATTTTGTCCAACCATCGGTTGGTGATTTCAGCAGGTGCTTTCGGCCAAGGTCAGCATCGCGTTCGATGCGCCATTCGCACTGCATTTTCCAAGCGAAGAATATCGACTCTGATATCAGGGTTGTGAAAAGGATATTCGCACCGGGGAGGCTGCGTAGTCGGGCATCCCGGGGGGTCCTTGTACTGCAGCTCAGTAGAGGGCCGTAGGTGAAGGCGGACCGGGGGAGGCCATTCATCTGCCACAGCGTACACGACAACGGACCGAATTCAGAGTTCATCATTTTGGCTGGGGAGCGGAATTTGAAATCTGTTGAGCCTACTGGGGCCCACTGCGGCATCTTGCAATCAAGTTAGTAAACCATAGTGACTATCTTGTGGTTCAGTCAACAACAGAGGCTATTGACCCGAGCGACTGTCCGCTCCGGTCTGGGCGACAAGATGCCCAAGTCTGCTCATGACCACGGGATGCCGCTGCTGAGTATGGACCAGAGCATGCGGCACACCCCAACGTGCGGGTACGATACAATGATCACAGCAAGCTTTCTATTCCTGTTTGTCAGAACCATGAAGTTTGGTCTTATATCATGATACAGATGCTGGATGGAAATCATGTCCGTCGCTGCTCCATTGGACCCAACTAATTTCCTTGTGAATGTGTTTTGCAGCCAATGCCTATCTACATTATATCATGGTCTTTGTGTTATGAGGCACTTGCTATAAAGGAGGTTACTTGGAAAGAGCACACCAACTGTAGAAAGAAGAGAATTGTATTCTCAGTCTCTTCGTAGAAGACTAAGTGTAGCCATTATAGTACTGTACCTGTAGAAAGAAGAGAAATGTATTCTACAGGAAGAAAACATAAAGCACAAATGGTGTAGAGAGTAGTGTTGATGACTCTAGCTTATATAACAACCTCCTTCCCTTTTTGTCCTGATACTGTACACACACACACACACACACACACACACACACACACACACACACACACACACACACACACACACACACACACACACACACACACACACACACACACACATGTATACATATGTACACACATCTTACTGTACAAAGCTTCATGGTCTGTGCACCACTAGGTTTACTATAAGTAGCATATAGGAATGTCCTATAGGAATAAGAACTATTCTAGTTCCACTTTCGTGCATGGCCTGCCTTCATTAGGTTATGGGCCCTGGTGCACTGCTAGAATAGTGTGGCTACCCCTAGATTGGGCTAGGGGTCTAATGGGCATTGCCCTTAGTGGGGGTGTTGGAGTTAAGGTCAAATGCCCGACCCTGTACATGTGCTACTACTCTTCATAACAGAGCTACAATACTTTCATAGCAGAGTTACAACTCTACAGTAGTCATGACAGCTCCACATTGTGCTAATAGCACTTCACTTAGACAAGGCCTGGTAGCTCAGTGGTTAGAGCACCCACCCAGAGTAAGGGAGGTCCTTGGTTTGAACCCAAGCCAAGTCACTATTTTGGCAATTGCACTTTCTAACAAGTAGGTACTGACTTCAGTCTCTTTGTAGAAGACTGAGGGAAAAGAAAAGATGTGAAGGAAAATTTCTGTAAGTAATGGGTCCATCCATATCATTCCTGAGTCCTGCAAGTGGTCCATGTGGTGCAGCCACACAGTCACACATTCATGCATTTGCAGTCATGCACAGTCACACACGTTCACTGTTGCATGTCACTGTAAACTCCAACATGCCCACTCAGCTAGTGTGCCAGTGGATGCCCATGCCAGAGCAGAACTGCTCATGCTTCTGCCATGCCAACCCCTTTGTCAGCACATCTGTGACCTGCTCACCCATCAGAATATACTCCAACTCCAGTTCCCCACCAGTGTACTTCTTGCATAAGAAATGATACTGCACATCAATGTGTTCGGTACATGTGTGAAAGGCCAGATTTTTTGCAATGGTGATGGCAGACTGATTGTTGATTTGGAGCATCATAGGAGAGTTGCAGAGTTCGCCAAACTTGGAAAGGAGGGTGCAAAGCCAGACAGCTTCTTTTGCAGCATGTGTGCCTGTGACATATTCGGCTTCTGTGCTAGAGAGTGCTGTTGAGGCTTGCTTTTTGGAGCTCCAACTAATTGTGCCACTGGAGAGAATGAAGACATATCTGGAGATGGATCACCTGTCATTGATGTTGGCTGCCCAATCAGTGTTGATGAAGCCTGTTAATTCACCAGGGGAGTTGCTGTTGAAGAGGAGTGTATGATGCACTGTGGTGCATAGATACCAGAAGGTGCAATTTAAAGTGTGAAAATGCACATCACCTGGTGTCACAGTATGTTGGCTGAGTATGCTGATGGTGTATGCTAAGTCAGGTTGCATCTTTAACATCATGTACATGAGTGCACCCACTGTGCTCTGGTACCTGTGAACATCTGCTGTTGCCTCTGGGGCATCAAGCTTCATGAGTTGCTCATTTTGGAGTGATGGGGTGACCATATCTGCAAAGAACATTGTTGATGTATTTCTCCTGGGAGAGGATGATGGTCTTGCATTGGTGATCCTGTGTGACCTGCATGCCAAGAATCCAGCCAATTTCACCAAGGTTGGTCACATTGAAGGAATGTTTAAGCACTGCCTTCATGTTTTCTATTTTGTCAATACTGTATGAAGCGAGCACAATAATGTCAATGTAAATTGTGACAATGCATATGAGCTTGCTGGATGTGTTGTGTTTTAGAAAGATGGAGTGGTCAGCATTGGAGCATGTATAACCTAGTGCTTCAAATTCCTTTTTGATGTGCTCATACCAGACTCATCCACCTTGGCATTGATATGTGCTGTGCTGGGCTGAAGGGGAATACCAACCACAACCACAACAATTGCTGGAGGGTGTGAGCCATAAGGTTCTTAACACACCAAGGTAGTGCTAAGAGCGGCCTAATGGACGGTCTTAGGGAAGGTCTAATATGTTACTCCTGGTAACCAAGGTTTGGATGTTGGCTTGATGAACGTAATAGAGGTTCCGAATGATGATAAAGAATGGGATCAATGATATGGTTACGAGGATGATTCCGCCGATAATGATATGAGGGTCCAGTTTGACTTAGTGTAAGATGTCTTAATAATTCGTCGACTTCTTAGACTTAGTGAAGAAAGAGTGAAGCGAGTGGTTAACGAGCTTAAATCAAGCGCAGTGTAAGGTGATTCCCTAGATTGCGAAGTTGACAAGACTGGGGTTTAAGACCGCCAGTTTGTCAACTATTTATACAAACTAGTGAGTCTAACTATAGTACAGTTACGCAGTAAAGCGCAGTAAGTAAACGATAAAGCGCAGTAAAGCGCAGTAAGTAACTGTTCATGTGATATAAGTGGCTCAGCCACAAGCGCGAAGTGAATAAGGTATAAACAAAGGTAAATATAGGCGAGAAATGAGAGTCCTTGCTAATTGTATAGTGATAGTCCTTAGCAAGTAAATGTTATAATAAATAAAAGAAAGATAAGAGGAAAAAGATAAGTCTTGTATAGTACTTGGAGCTATGCTCACACTTAAGTATGTAAATACTTAAGTACTATAAAAGAGAAAGGAAAAAGATAAGTCCTTACTAAGTAAAGTGGAGCTAAGCTCACACTTGTAGTAATAATACTACACTTTACTATAGTAAGTAAGATAAAAAACAAAAAGGAGAAAAAGAAAAAACGTTACGAGGTGCCAAAGCAAGTGCCTTGTAACAGGTAGAGAGAGTTAGTAGTTAAGAGTGATAAGTGTGATAGCGTGATGTGACTGGGGCAACAAAGGGAAACATGACTTGGGCAACAAACTGGCAATATGATGTGATAAAGAGAATGCAATGTGACACAAGGGAGAACACAATAGAGAATGCAATGCAATGGAGACATGACACAATGCAATATAGACTGCAACTGTTACGAGGCACTTGCTTTGGCACCTCGTAATGGTTTTTTCTTTTTCTTTTTCTTTTTCTTTTATCTTACTTACTAGTAAAGTGTAGTATTATTACTATGAGTGTGAGCTTAGCTCCACTTTACTTAGTAAGGACCCATATTTCTTTTCTCTTTTTATAGTACTTAAGTATTTACATACTTAAGTGTGAGCTTAGCTCCAAGTACTATATTAAGACTTATCTTTTTCTCCTTTTATCTTTCTTTATTTATTTTAACATTTACTTGCTAAGGACTATCATTATACAATTAGCAAGGACTCTCTTTTCTTGCTTTTATTTATCCTTGTTTATCTCATGTTCATTTTGCACTTGTGGCTGAGCCACACTACTTACACAATGGACATGACTTACTGCACACTACTGTGCAACTTTACTATACTTAGATCCCCAGTCTTGTATAAAAAGTTGACAGACTGGTGGTCTTAAACCCCAGTCTTGTCAACTTCACAATCTAGGGCCTATACTGTGCTTGATCTAAGCTCACTACAAACTCACTTCACTCTAAGAACTAAGTCTAAGATCTCTAAGCCACTCTAAAGAAGTGTTGCTAAGACCTCCTAAACCTGTCACTCTGGATCCTCACATAGTTATTGGTGGAATTATCCTCATCTCTATCTCCTTGATCCCTTTCATTATCATCATCAGGAATATCTATTACGCATATCAAGTGTGTATTTCCCATCTTGTTACCAGGGGTATCATTATGGATCTTCCCTAAGACCATCCAATAGGCTGCTCTTAGCAGCAATGCAACACAATGCAATGGGGAATGCAATGCAATAATAGACATGACCTATGAGGAATGCACACTTTCTTGATAGTAAGACACACAGAGGGTGTTACGAGGCACTTGCTTTGGCACCTCGTA